>JAYEVD010000614.1:0-68593 GCA_036346405.1 Phyllostachys edulis
TGGTGTGTTTTAAAAGATAAAATGTGTGTGTGATGTGGGAGGAGCATTAGCTTAAAGGGAAGGTTGTGTGATGTCTCCTTCTCCCGTGGGTTGTGCGACTCGAATTAGCATTGTCCATTGGAAATGTCTCGTAGGACTTAGCGTCTTGAAGCATACCAAAGGTAGTGTGCCTAAAGGAAAGGCGGTCCGGCGTGTGTATACAGTGGTACACCTGCGAGGATAAAACTATTGAATAGCCTCGTCCTAGGTTATGGACATGCTTGGTAAGGTCGTTCAAGACTAGACTACAACCTTTAATTAAAACTTGACATGGTTGGTATGAGCAGGGAGTTCATGCTATTGTTGTGGTGACTTGGGTTGGTCACTTCGAGTTGTTCTTGTTGTTGTTACCATGTTATTTATCTCGTTGTTATTTCAACAATTAAAAATGCTTTGTCAAATTGCTTTCAATCTACTATATTATTGCAAATGAAAACTTGCTTTGTGCTTAAATGAGTCCAAAGCCTCATCCACTTAAATAAAGCTTGCATATAGCTAAATTATAGTTACATTATCTTACGTCGGTCTTGCAGTACAATAAACAATTTATTGTACTCATTTGCTTTTGCTTAACAACTTTGTTGCAGAGGTAGAGCCCAAAGGGCTTTACTTTTGTGAGTCTGCGGTGGTTGGGAGAGCGACTAGCTTGGCGGTCTGGCGGTTGCCTTGTGGGCTAAAGGCACATTTGGTTGGCTCTTATTTTGGGCCATCTTTATGGAACTTTTGCTTCATTTGTATCTTTGTAGTTTGTTGTTATTTGGCCGAAGGCCCCTCTTTGTAATAACCTATTCCTTATTAATATTAACCGGTTTGTTGCTTATGTACTATGTGTTGTATGGAATTGATACATTCTTTTGTTGTGAGGTATGTATATTGCATTCAGGAAGTATACATCTCTCGAGACCGGTTTATTTGGTTGATAATACTAGGGTCAATTGGATGACTAAGTATTATGAGCTTAATAAACGTCGGGTCTCACATAAAGTAGCAGAGCTTCCTCGAATGTCCTTGATCTCTTCAACGAGAGTGAATCACATTGTAAATTCAAGGCCTGCTAGCAAGAATAAAGTGGTAAGATATATATATTTGAATTTATAATTAGGAAATAATTATTTCGAGATTGACAAACCTCAGGATCCTTCTTCCTAGCTGTAAGGATTAGCTGCATATGATAGTAGACGTAGATTGCACATAACTCATCATCTTTTTCTTTCGGGCCTTTGCAAAAATAGAATTACATATATAGGTATAGTCAGTTCGAGACGCGTTATTATGAAGTATGATATAGGATTATAGTGTTGTAGCGCGTACCGGAAAATCCATCCTGTGTGTTAGTTAGGCGCTCTTTCCATTGTATATTCCTTTGTTGGCAACATAATTGATGAGCGACCTACATGATTGAAAAGGTTATCCTCGGCCATTTCAAGCGAATGAAGACTACAATAGAGTTATGTAAGGAGGAAATGAGCATACCTCTCAGAGTATTCCTCTTAGAGTCTTTGAAGTCGTGCTTGTTGCGGTTTAGGGAATCAAGGTATATCACATGGTTCCTCTTGGGTATAATAACTAAAAGGATCGATGGTACCTACTCATGTATGTCGCTATAGTCATTAAACCTAAGTTCGTCTTTGCGTATAAAATGAAATTTGTATAGCAAGTAGTGACACTTACCCTCGGTTGTAGGGCACCACTATGTACTTCATGTTAAATGCGACGAAGCAATGACCTCGTTATGTATTTCTCGATCGAAGGATGAGTCTTGTTGGATGGTTTGCAGCGATACCACATGTGGGTCGAGAAACCCTTTGGTTCTTTCCATTCCGGACATTTTTCAAAGATGTATCTATACATATGCAATGAGTTGTGATATTTATTGGTATTACATGAATGTAGAACTTGATTGCGCGACTTACGAGTGTCAACATCGTGAGAAGCGAGGCGTCGAGGCCAGCGAGGTTGAATAGTTGAAATAAGTCATTGAAGCCCGACGCGAAGTACCTCGTCCGTTGAAGAAATGCTTGTCCTCGTATCGACGGTGATTCCAGATGTCGCACCCTTCTTTTGGGTCTTCGCCAAGTACCGGGCATGCAAAGCGACAAGCATATCGGCGTGCATTATCTTGCGCCGGAGCATAATGGTTTTCGATGATGTAGTTCCCGGTATCGCGGACTTCCGGACTTGGGAGGCGCCTTAACGTTTGTGGATTTCGATTTGGCCTTAGCGATTGGCGGCGTCTTCTTGTGAGACGACTCGGGAGCGGATCTGACGACACACTTTTCTTTGTTCCTTGGCGTCTTCTCCACGGGAATCGAAGAGGTGGCCTTATGAGGCGAAACATGAGGTGGAGTCATCGAGGTCCGTTGGAAGGAATGGTCGTGTCGGATCGCAACCTTCTTTGGGTCGTGGCGATGTCCTTCTTGGGCCCTTGGATAAAGAGAGGGCGGCATCCCCTAGTGTTGTGATCTCTTCGTTTGGGCAAATCTTCAATTGGGGCGGCTCGAAATTGACATGTACCATATCCACGGACCTGGCGTAACGTCGCGCGCGGTGGCTGCACCGTGTTGCACCGCCCCTTCCTCGTATGGATACACCATCCCTGCGTGACCTCAATACAAAGGACCCATCCATCCTCACTTGGAGCTTACAGGCGTCGGCTCCTACAAAGCGATCACGCAATTAGCTAAAGGCGTCCTATAGGTCTATCTTTGGTGCATCCATAGATGTACGTTACCTTGATATCGTCTATCGGTAATCGGACGTTGTCATGTTCACAATTATCTTGAGACGGCGACGCTACTTGCCGACGTCGAGGAGGGCGCCTCCCGAATTAGCGGGCGACTTGCGATCGGCAGCTCATGAGTATATCCATTTGACTCCATAATCTGCCATCTCTACTTGAAATTGGTTAGTAATCATCTGTACCAACCGGTTGTCGTGCTCGACCTTGGATCTCTTCCTAGTCCTATCGTGCGATAGTCGTCCGCGAATCCATGACTCCAAGATGCGTTAACCCCAAAGCCTCGCGTCGACACAGGTGCTCCTTGTTTCCCAAGGCCGTAGATAGTATATCATTCTCCTGTCGCATGGAAGGAGCCTTGGGAAGCTTAGGCGATCAAGTCACAGCGCAAGAGGTCATCATGTTATTATAGGCACTATGAAGTGATGGACTTATTAACAACTTAGTAGTTCGACATATTTACCACACGTTGGGACACTTCTGGTCTCTAGGGTTTGTGAAGGAGATCTTTGCTCGAAGGCGAGACTTGTGCCCTCGCTTTTAACTTGAGCTTAGGGAGCGAGGGTCTGTGACCTCGAAGCAGGTTCTCCTTCTCGCCGCCCATTCCTCGTATTTACCCGCGTACCACGTGATTAAGTCTGTCTTGGTGAGTGTTTCGATGTCTGGAGAGCTTTGTGCACCGCACTTTGCTCCTTAAATTCGCCGTCGTTTTCATAGCCACAAAGGTGTCCCATGCTTCCAGCGTCAAGAATTTGTACTACGAAGGCGTTTGACCCGTGTTCACGTGCCG
This sequence comes from Phyllostachys edulis, assembly GCA_036346405.1. Classification (NCBI taxonomy): domain Eukaryota; kingdom Viridiplantae; phylum Streptophyta; class Magnoliopsida; order Poales; family Poaceae; genus Phyllostachys; species Phyllostachys edulis. The sequence goes on from JAYEVD010000614.1 coordinate 3,567, forward strand.
TGACAAGAATGCTCTTGAAGGTCCTCCACGATTTACCCATCGTGAGCATCGCCGTCCGTCGCCGCGTGCCACATATATACGGAATAGTGAACTTCTCGAAGTTACATCCCACAGTAGCGCCTTCGCTTCTTTCGTCGAGTCCTTCCACGTTGGTGTGGTGATGAGGACCCGTTCCTTACAAGTATCCCGCAGATGGTCCGGAATCTCGCCACGATCTTTTGGGACTCGGAGGGACCCCAAAGTCCGACCTCCGTGATGACCGATCGGCGTAGGCATTTTGATTGTCCTCTGCCATCTCGCTTAGTGTCATTATAAATCGACGGTGACGGCGACCTCGTCGCCGCCTCTTCCATCTGCGGCGTCGGTGTCGGGCGACCTTGTCGGCGCCTCTTCCATCTGCGGCGTCGATGGCGCGCGAAAACGATGTCTCTGCCATCTCGCACTTGCTATCTATACAAGTTACATATGCAATAAAATGGATTGCAAGTGTCCCAAATTAACTTATACATTTAAACTTAATAATATGCTCAACATGTGCAATATTAGCAAATAATCATAAATAATTCTAGCATAAATATGAAACAATTAATCTCGGAAGAAATACAGAGGTTGACTATAGAGATCAAGATGGCAAATGAAAAGTTGAATGAGCTCATCAGAGTACTAACATTCCTTAATCCACTAGCTTCTCTAAGGAAGCCTACTTCATCGAGGTGACACCTTTGGAGTGTGCCATTTGTTTCATGCCGTGGTGGAGGTGGCATGAAACAAAGGCACACTCAAGTGTGTCGAGATCGACGAAGGAAATGCTAAGCAAAGGTTTAATCTGTAGGGCTCGCCGCCTCCTGCTCCTATTATGTGCTCTCGGAAGGAGAGTAGCTAAAGAACAAGTCTTTGCCATCTCAATCCTATTGTCTATACTCTTCATCGACCACGACACCTTTGGAGTGTACCATATGCTTCTTGCCTTGGAGGATTGGCAAGAAGTAAAGGTACACTCAAGTGTGTCGAGATCGACGAAGGAAATGCTAAGCAAAGGTTTAATCTGTAGGGCTCGCCGCCTCCTGCTCCTATTCTAACACTCCTAACACTCCTTAATCAACGAAGCAAAGGTTTAATGCTTCATGTACGTAAGACTAGCCTTTAATGAAGACATAGAAACAAAATAGAATCAAGTAAAATAGACATAGCAAATAATCATAAATAATTCCAGCATAAATATGAAACAATTAATCTCAAGAAGAAGTACAGAGGTTGACTATAGAGATCAAGATGGCAAATGAAAAGTTGAATGAGCTCATACAGGACTACTAACATTCCTAACACTCCTTAATCCACCGACTTCTATTCTAACACTCCTAACACTCCTTAATCCACCACTTCTCTTGTGATCTTTGTATAGATATAAACTAGTGATACAAATCTTTGCTCGAGCCTACTTCATCGAGCTCGACACCTTTGGAGTGTACCATTTGCTTCGTCTTGGTAGAGGATTGGCATGAAGCAAAGGTACACTCAAGTGTGTCGAGATCGATGAAGAAAATGCTAAGCAAAGGTTTAATGCTTCATGTACGAAGACTAGCCTTTAATGAAGACATAGAACTAGAATCAAGCAAAATGATCGTGAAGGAAATGCTAAGCAAAGGTTTAATCCCAACATAGAAACAAAATAGAATCAAGTAAAACTTTCTTTTGGATTGTTGTAAAAATGCGATTTAGCAAAATTTCAGAATTAATCCCAACAAAATTAATTAGCATTAAAGCATAATTTCTAAAGAATTTAACACTCCTTAATCCACCAGCTTCTCTAAGGAAATGCAAAGGAATCACAGCGGTTCTTAATAAGAATAAATGCGGATTAAATCTCGACCAATAAAAGGTCTAGAGATTAACGATTGCAGACACTATTCCAACATATTGATTGATGATATTATGTGCTCTCGGAAGGAGAGTAGCTAAAGAACAAGTCTTTGCCATCTCAATCCTATTGTCTATACTCTTCATTAAATGAATATGATAATATAAATTCAAACTATGAGCTCTAAACAATACTTTGCTTAAGCGTCAAGCGATCTCAAGCTAATTAGCAACAGTTAAACTTCGATCAAGCAGAGGTTGACTACAGAGATCAAGATGGCAAATGAAAAGTTGAATGGGCTCATCTGAGACTACTAGAAGAATCACAAACTAGTCATTAGATTACCAGAAAGCTGAATACTCTCAAAGAATCGAACATGAAGAATCGAGAATAACTAGCTTTCAACGAAAGTAACCAATTAACAATACATCATATTGATAGTAGCAAGTAATACAATAGAGCTCAAGTATGAACTAACTATCACATTCAATCTCGTTATAAGGCGAGTTCATCACGAGCATGTCAACAAAGCCCAGCGATCAATTTGCAAAGAGCGATGAGCTCAATGAAAGTAACCAATTAACGATAGATCATATTGCGGTAGTAAGTAATACAATAGAGCTCAAGTATGAACTAACTATCACATTCAATCTCGATTATAAGACATAGTTCATCACGAGCATGTCAACAAAGCCCTTGATCAACAAAGCGAGGCGCCACAGAGGAGCAATACTCAGAGAGGATGCCGCACAAGAACTCACGGTGCAAGGAGGAGGCCGACACGGGAGGAGGGCGGCATGGGGAGAAGGCCGTGTAGAGGAGGAGGGCGGTCAGGGAGAAGGCGGTCTGAGGAGGAGGCCCACAGGGGAGGAGGGCCGGCGTCGAGGTCGGGCGGCGGCGTCGGGGCTTCTGACGAGGAGGTGAGCAGGGCGCCGTGGTGGGGCGGCCCGAGGTCAAGGCGCCGAGGTCGGCAGGCGGCACCGAGGTTGAAGGCGTCGAGGTCGGGCGCCGAGGTTGAAGCGGCGCCGAGGTCGTGGTCGGCGGTGAACTACTGGCAAGCCCTAAACCCTAGAGGAGGCGAGCGATGGCGAGAGCCTAAGGGCGCGGAGAGGAAGTGACAAGTGAGAGCAAAACCCTAGCGTTTCCGTCTTATAAAAGTATATCACAGACGGTTTATAACGAGAACCGCTCAGTGATAATAATATCCTGACGGTTTTTAACTACAACCGTCTGTGATATGAACGTATCACAGACGGTTTTTAACTAGAACCGTCTGTGATTCCTTTTCACAAACGGTTATACAACGGAACCGTCTGTGATAACTCTCTTCATTTTCCCGCGTGTCTCTTCGTCTTCATTTTCTGCGTGTGTCTCTTAGTCTCACGATCTGCAGCTGCTTCATCTCTTCATTTTCCAACGTCGCTCTGACTCCCCAAATATATCTTCGTCTCCGTTCCGGCTTTAGAAATTGTTCTATATATAGATGTGTCCCTTCTACAATGTATTTCACACAACCTCCTTGATCCCTTTCTCCACAAAAGCGAAATGGTGCCTCCTCTTACAGTACACGCCTTTGTCTGGCGCACCTCTCTCACAGACGTTGAGTCGTCTTCAGAAGAACACTATTCAACAATGTCTTCACTCCTCTGTCGAGAATTTGCGGAGCGGGTGGCAGCCACCTTCCGCCGTCTTGACATTCTCCTCCGCCGTGTCTTAGGGTGATCTCCCACTTTCGGCGAGTTTACGTGTCGTCGGCGTGGTCCTCCAAAGCAAGTTGCACGCCTCTCGAGGCTTGTCGTCACTTGACTGCTTAATCAAGGCGATGGCGATCGATTCGACCGAGGCCGAGACCCTCAAGCAAGAGAAGAAAGCCTATGGGCTCTCTTGACTTGATTCAACAATCCAGGGTCTTGGACACACTCGAGCAGAGCGTCGTGGTGGGCGTATTCGAGGATTCGTTCGATCTTAAACCGTCGCCCGCCTGCCGCCTCTGAAGTATTGAAGACGGAGATAGCGCCTACCTCCACCACTAGATAGGTTTCTAGTTTTTTAATCTTTTGTAAGCTCTTGGCCACGTTGTTTGGCTATATATATGAAAATTCCAAAATTAAAAAAAAGTTTGGAGGAGAAGTTACTATATCTATTTGCCCATAGTAAGAGCTAGATCCTCATCCCATCGGCTGAAGTGTGGAGGTATGTTGATCTGGAGCCGTGGCGGTGGCAGGTTGCTCCATGCTGCGGCGATGGCGAGAGAGCGGCGTCCTGCGGCGGATCGGCGATGAACCTGAGCCTTGATCGCGGCGAGGATATCCTGAGGCGGTTCTTAATAAGAACCGTCTGCGATATTCAAATATCACGAGCGGTTCTAAATAAGAACAAATGCAGTGATACTACGAACGGTTGTAACGTAAAACCGTCTGCGTGATTAGAGATTATCACAGACGGTTTGTGAATAGAACCGTCGTGATAGTGACTATCACGAGCGGTTCTAAAAATACCGTCTGTGATAGTTGTTCGCGCCACCCGGTTCGATCGACCCAACACGAGCGGTTCCAAAGGAACCGTGCTGTGATAAGGCGTTACTATAAGCCTGTTTTGTAGTAGTGATTTATTTTTAAATATCTTATAAAATAATATTATTTTTAAAAAATTCACTAGTGCGTACATCCCCTGCAATGCACTGCTTTTGTTCGTCCGAAACCAAGGCTGTTCGGTGACAACAATGACGCAAATTAAACTTTTCCAAGGAAACCACTCCAACAGTACGAGAAACAAGCCAAGAGTTTCACACTAATGTCTGAACCAAGTCATGTGCTTGTTGTGTACTCATGCTTGGAGAATTTAAAAGCAAAGTTTCCTTGTGAGAAACCCAGGAGCATGTTTGGTTCTAAGCCGATGTGTGCCAAAATTTTGGTTACAAATTTGATAACTTTGACCAAATTGAGCATCTATTTGTTTTGTTTTGTTACTAAACTTGGGTAATATCCCGTTTTCATTGGATCTCTAGGGTTGTTTGGTTGATGCAGTGGCGTAGCCAGCATCTAAACCCTGTGGGGTCAATACTTATAACATCTTTAGTCTTTTGTGAGTTTATATACAAATATCAACAGTAATTAGGCTTGTTATGCTAAAACACGTGGGGTCAATTGATTTACAGGTTTTAAGCTACCTTCGCCAATGGGTTGATGGCTAAAATGAGCCACGCCAAAATTTTGGCATAGCCCAAATCTAGGCAAAGCGAATATTAGCAAAAAGAACATTGTTTGGATTATGGCCAAGCTAAATATTGGCGGTATCAATTTTTTTTAGCGATTTCCTCGCCTTTGGATTGACCACATGTAACATTAGATTTCATTGGCGTTACCATATTTTGGCGACAAGCGAAACAATAACCAATTTTATTGATGCTACCAATATTTAGTTTGGTTTGCAAGGGTGGCAAACCAAACAACCCCTAGTTCATTTTCTTGTCAAAGTTTGGCGAAAACTTGGGTCTAGAATTTCTTGACCAAACATTGATATTGCCAAAATTTGGCACACATGGGTAGGGTTTGTACGGGTAATGAACTGAACATCTCGTTGTTGCTTCAATTTTTTTTTTTTTTGGGAACTAATCCAAAGAAGCTATGTTTGTGTGTGTTTAGAGAGGGAGGTAGAGAGAGACGCATGAACGAATGACAACAAAAACATGTGCCACCAACCCCAACATGTATGCACAATAAGCTTAGGACTTAGGAGGAGCTCCCACACCCAAAAGGCCTTGCATTGCATTTGCATGCACAAGAACAACAATAACAAGGAACCCACACCCAAAAGGCCTTGCATTGCATTTGCATGCACAAGAACAACAATAACAAGGAACTTGCCCTTTGGCCAGCCTACCATGGCTATGCATGTCGTAGCAGTAAGAATTAAGTGCAATGAAAGTGGTAAATTGGAATCTTTAACCCTTCCTTAAGCTAGGAAGCAACCTGCAGCCCTTCTTCAATTCAAAGTGTCATCATCTTCTTCTCTAGTCCCAAACTGTGAGTCATACAGTGTACTACTGCCCCATAGATGCATTATTAACTCATTACCCACCCCCTTATTAGGAAACCACACTTTGTCCTCCATGCAATGCACACCATAGCTACAAGTACTACTGGCCTTTCTCTGCTCATCCTCTCTCTCTCACATAGAACTACTGTTCTTAACATATTCCCCAAACCCCTTTTACATTTCTACCCCTTCTCTTCTCTCTCTTCCACTCACTTAAAAGGGGTGTATCCATCCATCTAGCTCAAGCCTGCACATCTTGCACAAAGAAAGAAACAAGAGAGACAGAGACAGAGAGAGGGCTCTCAAGAAGAGCTATAAGAGGAGAGGCAGAAGCAAAGAGGAGAGGTAGCAAGCAAAAGCTCCCTGTCGAGAGAGAGATCAATGGAGCTCTTCCTTTCCCAGCCGGATCTGTCCCTCCAAATCGGCCTCCCCACGAGTGCAACGCCCCATGGCCCTGATCACCACCGCGCCCTAAATGCCAGGTTCTTTAGTAGCAGCGGCAACGCGGCTGGTACGGGTGGCAGCCAGGCCATGGTGCCGTCGCTGCCGGTGCCGCTGCCCATGCCGCTACCAATGCCGGTGCCGGTGCCCATGCTGCCCAGCGCTGCCGGCGCGGGCCTGTACTACCACCCCCACCCCGACGGCGGCATGCTGAGGCCCATACGGGGCGTGCCGCTGTACCATAACGCCGCGGCGGCGCGTTCATGGCGCCCCGCCGCCGTTGCCGCAGCACGGCGCGGCGGGCGCGCCGTGCTACTGCGAGACGTGCCACGTAGCCGGCGCCTGGCGCCGGGCGGGGTGCGGCGCGGGGGCGCGCGGCAGGCTCCCGGCGAAGCGCGCCCCGCGCGCGCCCCGCATGCGGTGGACGTCCACCCTCCACGCCCGCTTCATCCACGCCGTCAGAGCTCCTCGGCGGCCACGACAATACGTAGTATTTGCATGCTCTCAAGCCAACACACTACACATGTGTGCTTGTTTATATCTTGTGCTCGTTCATGTCTTGTTCTTGATCTTCTTTTGCGTGTTCTCGAAAAAAAAACCTTGTTCTTGATTATATAATTCTTGTGCAGGTGTTAGGTTTGATCTCATGACATTTTGCTTAATGATCTTGTCGTGCTGTTTGTTTTGATGATCTCAGGGGCAACGCCAAAGTCAGTTCTTGAGCTGATGGATGTGAAGGATCTCACACTGGCTCATGTCAAGTCTCACTTGCAGGTAATTAATTAGCCAACAAATACTTACTACTACTCATGCACTAGCCATTTAATTACACCTCCTTTTAATTCTCTGATATCTGGTAACTTCGTAGTATTGTAGTAGTAGACCAGTAGTAACTTGTTTGTAAACAAATTAACCGTGAATGAGAAAGAAAGGAAGTTACACAAACACATGCATGGATCTGTTCATCTCCTGGGTCTCTCCTGTCTTTTTTTCCCGTAGCAGTGCTAGTTACTACTCCTACACACTGCTCAATGCTGTAGTGTACATACATGCAACAGATCATCAAACTGAAAGAAAGAGAGACGAAAAAAGGGGGGAGATGGCCAGATCCAGATGTGGTTAAGCAGCAACAGTGCCACCCTCTGTCTTGTTCTGCATCTCTTGTAGTATCATGGAAACTTCTCCATTGCTAGGTCAAGTCTTCCAAGTAAACATGCAGGTTTCACATCTACGGCAATGGCATATTGGCATGACACCCTAGCTAGCCAGAACTACTAGTGTAATACTGGCACGCGCGCGCACACACATCACAGATGAATACATGATCAAGCAGTGTCAACGTGAATGGGGTTCCATTCTTCTCCATCTTGATTTATTAGTCTCTTTCTCTCCCTTAAGCTGTCATGTCAAATCCTGCAGCCCTGATCTTTATGCAGTTGCAAATCTTATGATTTGCCAAGATTCCTGATTTCTCTCCACAAGTAGTAGACATTCGGATAAAGATAGATATAGCTATACATGCCTCTAGATTTGCCAAGATTCCTGATTACTAACTATCTTTTGCTGTGTTGCCGCTGCGAGCTGCAGATGTACAGGACCGTGAAGAATACCGAAAGGCCGGCAGTTTCGTCAGGTGAATAGTACATGCAAATATGTGATATGCTTTGCTCGCTTTAGAATAGATGCTAACTTAAAGCCTGCTTAGCCTTCCATTTTATTTTAAGATGAATGATATCTGATCTCATCCTCACGGTTCATAATATGACTGTTTTGAACTCAAGAAAACAATCGCAAGTTTTCTAGGCAGTTCCTATTCTGATATCTAGTAACCAATCTGTTAATGTGCATTCCTTGCGTTGCTTCCTTAATTTGCATGGGAACAGATCAGGCTGATGGGTTTGAGAACGGGTCGGCCGGCGAGATCTGCGACGACAACTCGCTCGACCTGCACGGCGGCAGGCGGAGGCGGCGGCCCGACATGGAAGGTTAGCTTGTAAGGATCATGGGAGCAGCACCGGTGCTCATGGCGCCCTGTGGAATAGCTCCTCAAGGTGGTCATCACTAGCTTCGTGTGCACGTACATATATGCAGTAGTACTGTAGTAGTAGTAGTACTATATATTAGCTTGTTACTACTATCTCTTATGTGCACATATGCTTTTAGAAATAATATATATGCTGCTGCTACTTCTTTTGTATCAAAATATCGTAAAAGTAGGATTAAACATGGATCAAGCCTTTTGATTGATGTCACCTCACACTCTCATCTCTTGACTTGAGAGCTTTGCTACTACTTTAGGTCGGCATGTAAAGTAAGAAGCCTCTTTTACCCACATGCACATCCCCAGCTTGTTACTCCTACATTAGAATCAGTTCCCAATATATGTTTTCTCATCAGAACGTACCCTACTCATGGAGACCAGCAAAGCTTTTGTCATGGATCACCTAGACAAATGTATGCTTCGATTATGACCACATTTTGTCAGTTTAGAGTGTTCATTGAAACAATAACCAAGCTGCTAGTACTATAGTAACATTTGCAGGAGTATGCCTTTTTGAGAGAACATATGGTGTTTCCAAACTCCTTAATTTTTCTTACTCTCATTTTTGTTTTCAACATAACAGCTCAAGCTAGCTATTTGCTAATGATCAAGTTTTTTATTTTGTAAAGAATGTATAGCAACATTTCCGAACAATCTAACAGCTCACATAGCTACATTAATTTACTTGTGATGGTTTTATATATGTTCTGGAAAGGAACGAAGAAATAAACTAACTTGATTTTCATTTGTTGGTGGTACTGTACTATCTGCAGGGAGGACTGGTCTGGCTTCCCTAGTGAGTCCAACAACGGAAGCATGCAATCTTTCAAGGTACGCACATACATAACCACTGGATTTATTTCAATTTACAGCTCCTAATTACTGTCATCCCCGTGCAGGATCATATGCAGTCCAAGAGCCTAGAGATCCCATCGGACATGTACTCCTGCGTGTCGGAGACGACGACGTCGAGCGCGAGCGAGTTGAACCTCGAGTTCACCCTAGGGCGACCGCACCACCGGCCAAGCTAAAGATCAGACGACATGGACACCGCGAAAACACAATCATCGTCGACAAGAATTAGGGGCACTTTGCATGTTCATCATGCATTGCTAACATGGTCCCAAAGAGGCGCCATCTTTCACTGTTGAAAGGAGGTGGTGAAGGACAGGGAAAAGGAGGAACTAAAAAGCTATGGTAGTGGTAGAAGTGAAAGCTAGCAATGGCACGCAGTTGTAATGGAAATGGGGTTAATGTTTAGGACAATTCAAAGGGCTTTTTGCAGTGGTAAGTGGTAACAATGAGCTAGGGGGAGAGATGAAAAAAGGGGTGGCCTGTTCTTGCTTTCTACTGCATCACATTCACATGTCCATGCATGGTCGCATGAGCTTTAATTTGGTAGGTAGATTGCTTTTGTAGCCATCACACGGTCCGGAGAAAAGAGAAAGTTGATAATCGATATGCATGATGCAGTGCTGGTCATGATCTGATGATCTTGAGGGAGATAAGGTGGCCATGCATTACAAGACTATCTCTTCAATGTCTATGCATGGTTCATTGGTGCTAATACTAATATATTGGCCCGGATTAGTCACCAGCTGTTCTAAAACATGCAAATTTGTCCTTAGGGAAATGAACTTCTTCAGCTTTGTGTGTCTCCATGCAGTTGTTTGATGCTCATTTTGTTCCACAAGGATTCGGAGTGAGCAAGCTAAATCCATTGATCAGCATGATCGATCAACCAGAGAAAGAAGAAAGAACTTGCACTTCAGATGACCATGAGAGAGACCTTTCTCCCTAGTATAACATCTTCTTGTCCTCTGACAGTGAAGTGCTCGGTCTCCTTTTCTGAATCGTGAGTAGTTGACGAGAATAAACTAGTACTAGTAGGAGTACATCACATAGTACATGCATGCGTGGACCAAAGCAAAGCAAAGGTGATAGATGGACATTGGACGGATGGCAAATGAATTGAAGACGCTATGAGATGCTTGCAGGATGTGTGTGGCAGTGGTAGACTGGTAGTACTCCAGTAGAGTACTCCAGCTTTCAGTTTATATGTATATCTATATACACTAGTACTGGACTAGTAGTAGTACTACGACTATATTATGCTTGACAACTGACAACAAGGCCTTTCTGCGCCATATCTGTTGCAGACCGGACCGGAAGAAACACGGGGACTACTGACACACGGCAGCCTAGCTATCAAGAAGGAATTCAAAGCGTAGGAGCTAGGCCTGTTGAGACTTGTGCTAGCTTGTTCAAATGCCAAATATATACTCCCATGAATCAGGGACACCATGGTACTAGACTGTAGTTCATTTCCGGCCGAGATACACGTAGATAGGTTAGAACTTTAAACTAGAATTCCGATCTATTTATATTGATAAACAAGAATTTAGACCCAACTAAATAAAGCCTAATAATAGAAGAATAATAGAAGAAAGAAAAGCACACACTACTTACTACATTGTAGAAAACATATCAACATACTACTTACCGGTGAGGCACGCTGTAGGAGGCGGTGCTAGAATTAAATTTCTTGGAACCGGAGCAAGGAGTTGCATCGATGACAACAAATAAAAAAAAATTCTTTGGTGGCCCACATATCAGCCGTGACAACGAGTCAATCGAGCAATGCTCAGGTGCTCGTCGTCGGTCGCAGCCTCTTGATCCACCACTGCTCGGGTGCTCTCTGTCTATCACAGTGGCGACAGTGATGGATCTGGATCGAGCGACGACAGATCTGCAGCGAGCAACGGTGGTGGTGATGACAAGAAGACGCGTTGACAACGGAGATGAAGAGGGGAGTGGCGGGGAGGGAGGTGTGCCCACTGGAGATGGAGAGAGAGAGAGAAAGACGGTGGTGGGAAGTTTTTTTTACTTTAGTTTATAGTACATAGCAAGTCCCACTGAAGCGAAGAGGATGTGCTAAAGACTAGAGAAAAAAAAGTTAATTCTAGCATCTGTGTGACGTGACGATGAGATAACAAATCTAACACTAACCCGCATTGTACATGGGCTAAGGAGACGTACAATGTACGTAGACTACGAGTCTACCATTACAAACGAAAGCATCAAAACACAACATCAGAAACATGAAACCAGAATCAATACAGGGAGAATTACTGAACGCTGACCCCACTCAGCTCCTTTTGCGTGCCACGCATGAGGCAGGTGGTGGCCAGGAGCACTAGTTGCACGCAGATATAAACGATGACAGCAATCAAGAGGGCAGTTTCGCATTGCATGGGGAAGGAGCAGAGACTACAGCAAGAGGGAGGCAGAGACTACAGCAAGAGATCGACAGAGAGAGAAAGCAAGAGAGAAGTGGTGAAAGCGAGGAGAGCTGGCTACCCAGTGAACGATGGGTCACCTCAGCCAGGAGCCCCACATGTACAGTATCTCTGACTCTGACCCAGTTCCTCTCCCTCTCCTCCCCTAGGGCTTTCAGCTCGCAGCCTTAGTCCCCATCTCTTCTGTTCTGCAGTCGCTCTGCATGGGGACGGAGGGAAGACGAGTCTTGTTTCTTCCGGCTTTTGGGCCTCGCGTGCACACAGTGTTGTAGGACAACCGAACGTCTAGTTACTAGGTAGTAGAGCTACCACTACCAGCATGCATATATCATAAGGTAATCATTCTCGTATTATTGGAGAGTAGTATGTGTGCTAGCTGCAGCAGCAAGTCTCAGAGAATGCCTAAAGAGAGCTCGATCAGGCCATTAGAAAGGAGGTGCTTACCAGCATGATAGTAGTATTTATATTGTTTGCCATGTTTTTTGATTGCATAGTCATGTTTAACAGTACTTAAAGGGGGGATGATGGTCACAGAATTAAAGTTTCTAAACTTCTCTTGCTTGATGTTTTTCCAACTGTCTCCCTTATTAGCTAAAATGACACTGTTGCGCGACGAAATAGCAAAAACAACCCTCTCCCTTTACGAGCGAATTAGCAAAAATGGCATCGCGAACGTGCCGACAAATGACATGTGCCCCCTACCGCACCCCCATCGTTCGGATCCACATGTGGCGCGCTCCCCTTCGCCCGGATCCCCCTTGCGGCGCCCCCGCTCGCTTGGGCAGGAAATCCGGCGATGGGGGCACTGACGAGGCACATGTCGCTGTGTCGTCGTCGCGATACCATTTTTGCCAATTTGCTCGCGGGGGCTAGTTTTGATATTTCGTCGTGCAACAGTGCTAATTAAGCCAAAAACTCCTCACTTGTAGGACGAGTAGCACTAAATAGTTAGCAAAGTGTCTTTGAAGTGTTGTAGTACTCCTATCCTACCGGGTAAAAGGAGGCCGGTAGGGAGGCTTTCCAGGGTGGCCACGTAGGCGGAATTCCGTGTCCAATGTTCGAAAGCCTTTTTCTCGTTTGTCCGATCGCCCTTTTATGTGAGCCGTCGGATGCGCCCTTCGTTTTGTCGGTCGTCGCGTCTGCTTCTCTGGTTATGCCTGTGGCTGCGAGCCGTCTGATCGCCTTTTCCCTTCTCTCGATTGTCAGATGGTCCTAATGGTGCGCTGGCACACCATGCCTTCCTTCCTCCACATGCCCCCGGTTCCTTGATTCTTGTCCGCCCGCTACGGCTTTAGTCGCTTCATGTCTTTTGGGTTCTTCTTCCTCGTGTGTGTCGCTACCGCTCCTGTTCGCTTTCGTCGCCTCTTCTTCTTCGTCTTCGTCGCCCAGTTGCATGCCCCACCTTGGTTGCCGCCGCCCATCATCCGTCTGCTTCCTTTCTTCGTGCTCTGGTGGCTTGGTTGCTCTTAGCCTATCTACTTCTTGGTCCCTACCATTCCCCTAGTTTTCTTTGTGTGAGACCCCAGGTATTTAGCTTGTAATGCTTAGTCTTCCAATTGACTCTAGCATCACAAACAAAATATCCCGTGCCTCGGAAAAATATGTACCTCCCAGAATTATTGTACACACACCCTTTTACAAAATCATGCATCAATTCCATACAAGCACAGAACCGAAGCAAGAACTTTACAAAGCAAAAGACATACATAATAGAGTTCTTACAAAAAGGGCCGACCGGCCAAATCACAAGCTAAAGAGCTAAATAAACAGCGGAAGCAAAAGCCATAAGATGGCGATAAACAAAAGCCATACGGTTTGCCTTAAGCCCACAAGGCAACCGACCGGGCCGCCAACCTAGTCGTCAAAGTTGAAGTCCGTCTCATGATAGTCGATCCCTTGGGGATCAACCTCCTCTGCAACAATTTAAGCAAAGCAAATGAGTACAAAAATGTACTCGCAAGACTTACAAGTAACAGCCTATACATAGCTACATGCAAGCTTAATCAAAGGAGAAGGCTCTAGGTTCATTTTCAGCATAAAGCAAGTTTTCCTTTGCAATAATGTAATAGATTTAAAGCAGTTTTAACAATCTATTTTTATTTGACAAAAACAGCGAGATAACAAGTAACAACAATATAAAGACATCCTAGAAGTGACTAACCCAATAGCCACCACAACAATAGCACGAATTCCCCATTCGTACCACCCAAAACAAGTTTTAATTAAAGGTTATAGTCTAGTTCTTGCACAAACTTACTAAGCATGTCCATAACCTAGGATGAGGCTATTCGAATAGTTTGAACCCTGCAGGGGTGTACCAATGTACCCCCACGTCAGACCGCCTTTTTGCCACATGATTAAGCACACTTCCTTTGGTATGCCAGCACGGCTAAGTCCTACGAGACATTTCCAATGAATTGTGCTAATTAAGAGTCGCACGTATGGGGGTTGACCCTTAGTGAACTGCCGTTACAGGCTCCCACTAAGGACCCATACGAAGAGTAGGATGCACCGACCCAACCTAAGCAACTGCGGATGCTCCCCTCAATTCCCAACAACAGACATTTTTCTCTACAACTACCACCAGCGACTCATTAATTAACACCCTCCAAAGTACTTAGTCAAGGGAGGTCCCATACCCCCTCGTGTGGTTAGCACGCAATAATCGCTTGGCTTAGTGACACAAGTAACTCGGTCCTTGTGGACTTAGGCACCATTCCAATCACACCCAACAGATCACACCATCATCCATTGTTCCCAAGTCTATAACAATTTGTTTTCAGTTTTGACTTTACAAATTAACAAAGCACAAAGTGCTGGACATAATGTAATAATAGATTTGTGTGATCAAGATCATCGACTAAGTCGATGACCGCCCAATTCTACCGGTAGCTAAGCATTTCTAAGCATGACACCGTAGAGACAATAAAAGAGCATAATTCAATCACCGGGCTCTAATTCACCGGCGAGATTAATGACTTAAGGTTGGTGGCAGGGGATAACAATTTAAGGGCAACCATGCAATAGGATTAGCTACCTCTAAACGGTAAAATTAACTTTGACACAAAAGCATGCATACATATAATTTGTAAACAAAGTATTAGGCTTTAAAAGTAATGGGATTAATATGATCAAACTGCTTGCCTTGCTGGAGATGCTCAACCTGCTACAGAGGATCACTCTCGTAATCAACGAACTTGTTGGTACCTAACGAAAGAACAAAAAGAATCGATAAGAACGAAGAACACCGAAAAGGCTCAAAAACCAACTTCAATCAAAAGCCATGAAATTTTTACAGTAGGTAGAGCATGATTTTTAAGGAATTTAGCAACAAGAAACAATTGATTTGGATACTCAATGCTGAAGTTATGGCCAAAATAATTTCAGCCGGTTGGAAAAATGCTGAAAAATTCATCTCGGGTACAGTTCATCTGAAATTAAATTTTTGGCACAAATTTCCAGAAAGGTGGTGAACCTAAAATTTTTATGGTAAACAGAGCACCACATGAGATGAACAACACAACTTGATTCACCTCAATTGGAGCTAGGATGTATTTTCTATGATTTTTCAAAGACATGAAAAGGAGCACAAGAATTGCAACCATAGAAACTTTAAAAATAGTAGCATGCCTAAAACCTATTCTACAAATAAGCTTACTAACAGAGGAAACCAACAAACTTGGTTTCACTCAAAAAGGAGCTACAGAAAATTACTTATGTATTTTTCAAGTTAAATGAATTTTTAATGCAACAATTAAAGCCTAAACAGAAATTAAATCTACTAACAAATTTTTCTGGAACAGAACCAAGCCTCCAACCATTTTTAGATTAAAACTTAGTTAAAACTAGAACTAACAAAATTTGAATCAACTAAAACGGAGTTAAAACGAATTAGTTATGCAATTTTGAAGTTTAACATAATTAACAGTTTACAAATAAAAGCTTACCGGAAATAAATAAACTAACTCGAAGCGGAAAAACATGGGCTGTTGAGATTGAATCCAATGGCCCACGCAAGAGAAAGCTACGTGCCACAAGACATTGCCAATTAGAGAGCCAACCGTTGGATTAGAATCCAACGGCCCACAGCGAGGGAGACTTCAGACGATCCGAACGTCCCACACGATTTGGAGCGCAGATCTAAAGATGGACGGCTCAGAGCGAAGGTAACGTTCGGACGGTCCGAACGATCCAAAGAATCTGAGCCACAGATCTAGAAATGGACGGCCAAAGCTACGGGGAGGTCCAGGTGTCCGAAAGTCCCACATATCTCAACCATAGATCTCAAAATGGACGGCTGAGGTTCGGTGGTCCGAACGTTCACAGCGATTTAGATCATTGGATCTAAATTGAACGGTGGAGGTTCAGTGGTCCGAACGGCCCAACAGATTTGGGCTGTTGATCTCAGAATCGACGGTCCAGGATCAACAAAGTGTTGTGCACTCGCTCGGGAGTTTTAAAGAGCGCTGGGCCCACTTGTTAGTGGTAGTTTAAGCCACGCATAGCGTTTTAAACGCACGGGGCCACACGTCAGTGACATTTAATGCCCTTAAGGACAGTCATTTATTGTTAAGCACAGGATTAATCAATGATTAACAATGATTAGCAATTAATGAGCAGAATCAATGTCCTAATGACAACGCCACAGCACGTTTTCGTCCGACAAAACTCGAGCGCAAAGAACGGCTTGCCGACGGCGACTCCTGTCACGGCGGCGCAAACCAAAGGTAGGAATGGGTTCGCAATAGCCTTGCGCACCCACTGGGCCCACTCTCGACGGTGGCGGCGGCCTAGAACGCCGACGAGCCGGAGAGGAGCGGCGGTGACAAGCCTTCGAAAGCTTAAAGCTTAAAATAACCGCGGCGGTTCAAAGAAGCGAGTGCCAAGCTTCTAGGGACTACTAGGAGGCTACCTTAGCGCTGAAAAGGCAAGGAGCTGGCCGGAGTTGCTCTGGCGACGAAGAACCTTGCCGGCGCCGAAGAAGATGAAGAGGAGAAGATGGCCTGAGCAAAAAGAACCAGCCCAGGTCACTGGGTTAGCTTCAAAAAGGCTCACAGAAGGTCCATGAGCAAAGAATTGAAGAGAGGAAGTCCTTATCGGAGTTGAGGAAGAAAGGAGTGCACTTCGGCCGAATTTGAACAAACCCCAAATTTGACAATCTCTGCGAATGTCAAACAAAATTAAGTTAGGAGAAATGCTTAAGACGATGAGGGGCGCAAAGTGACGCGAGAGGATTTGCAAAGCAACCCTCGAAGCACTGGCGATGAAGAGGAACTTCACAGGCCGACAATGGCGTTTTGGGGATTCTTGGTGTTTGAGCTCACTTGAGTAGAGAGGAAGCTAGGGTTTGCAAAGGGGGTGCTGGAAAAGAATCCAAAGATGGGTTCAAAGGCCTTTTATAGCCGGGGAGCAAGAATGGAGCTAGGGCAAAGCTCAACAAGGTGAGCTTGGTCCACGGCTGCCATGGACAAGCTGAGGGACGGGAGAGGCTTACTAAAGCAGCGACTTTGGGGGCGGCCATTGACGAGCATTTAATGCGCAGAGGCAAAGAGCCGTTTTAGGATGCCATGGAGGTGACCCAGCACTGCCCCCCTCTCTGCCCACGCTCTAGTACACACGCACGTGTGCAACGCTGAGGAAGAAGATGACCAGTTTTGGGCGAGGGCCCACCAGTCATTGAGTCAGACCAAAGTGGCTCGAGTCAAAGTGACAAATGGGTTGAACCAAACCACAATCACTCCAACGGTTGGATCAAGATCCAATGGCTCAAAACCACGCGCACCACTTTGAACGCACCTAGTGTGCACTTATGTGGTTGGGTTCGACCAAGAAGCCTGAGTCGGACTCGGGTCCGACTCAAACCCAACAAGACTTTGACTAGGGTTTGAAATTAAAGCTAAAACTATGAGGGATTTTTAGAGATAGCAAACTAACTCTAAAAATTCTAAAATTTGGACTGGAGGTTCCTAGCTCTAGGATAAGCCTTGTATAAATTTTCTAGAGGTTTTTATGCAAAGCATTTTTCTCCAGAAATTTCTCAAGGCTTGTTCTAGGGTTTCACCCAGGGTCAAACTGGTTTGACCGCCCCTTAAAAATTATCAAATAATTTCTAAAAATTATGAAATTTTTCAGAGGAGTCACACAACATCCCTAGAACCAAGGAAAATTATTTCTAGAGGATGCACACAAGATTCTTAACAAGGATTGAAAGAGGGGTCATGACTTTAGTCAATAGGAGATTTAGGTTTTTGAATTTCCCAATTCCTTTACAAGAATTACATAAAAGTTCAAAAACAACAAGATGCAAGAAAAGTTTTAATTTCTACTCATTTTCTTACAATTGAAACACATACCCAGATTTGGGATGTTACACTTTGGGTCGCCGGTTGCTCTTCCTCTTTGCTTCTACTTTTTTCTATGTTTTTGGACTGCCTATCGCCGTACATCGCCCGTTTCCTCTATCCTTGTTGTTCTTCCCCTATTTTTTTGTTTTAAGGGGTTGATTTGGTGTCGATATGTGCTTTACTTTGTGCTATTTGGTTTTTGTGTCTGACGTTCCCTTTTTCATGGATCTGACTTGATTTGCTCTTTGTGAGTCTTTTTGTGCTATTTCTTTCTCACGTTCAAGGATTACTTCTTTGTGGATCTAACTGGATCTTCTTTTTATGGGTCATGGTCACTCTGTTTTGCCTGTTTCTTGATGTGTTGTTGTTCTTTGGTTATACTTGTTTTTTCCTTTTTATTTTATTGGCTTCGGTTGCTGACGAGGATTAAAATATCTGAATATTATTTTGATATTCAATTAAAGATCGCACATCCTTCGTGGTCGTAACCCCTAAGGCTAACGACATCCGTGGTCGTAAGGATTCCAGAGGTTACTTTATGGGTACCCTGGTTGGAGAGGTCCTGTACCTGTTACCCGACCAGACAACTGCTCGTAGGAGCTTTGGACTGGCACTTGGATCCGATTCCAAGTATATTCCTCCCGTGTGATGAATGAAGCACATGTCTTATTTACTCCAATCCATACAATGTTTACAACCCTAATTCACTGACATCAACTACTGGTCAGTTGGCTTTTTACCAATTGCCACCGCTTCTTCGACCGGACGTGACACTTCCGAAGGGGTGCCATTTCCAAGAGTAACTGTCACCTCTTCGTCAGTTATTTAAGGAAGATCAGACGATCAAAGAAAAAGACAGAACAAGTCCTGATCATCGGAGAAGACATACAAGCCTTTGTATACGATCCGAAGCATAACACACCACATTCTCAATGTAATTAGGGCTAGTCCACTGCCTTGTCGAAGGCACCCCTTGTAAAGGATCCAGTTCATAGCAATAAAGAGCAATCACATTTTCTCCCAAGAACTCTTTGTCATTTTTCTCTATTTATTTCGTAAGATCAGCGACTCGATTGTCAACAGCTGGCGCCGTCCGTGGGGAAGAAGGCATTGAGTTCTTGAAGATTACTTCGCTCAAGCATTCCTCATTCACTCCCTTCGCTCCACCATCGCTCATGCGAACATGGTAGGGACTTGAGATGAGAAAAACTAATTCGACCTGGCGGACTACTCCAAGCTCAACATGGACGCATGCATCCGCGCCATAGAAGAAAATGGGATATCATCACCATCCTCTTCCGCCGACTTGCCACTTGCTGAGACTAACGAGATCGATCGGATGGATGAGGATTCACCGCCACCATTGGTGGCGCTCCCAAAGGAACCGGTCGCTCCGACCAGCTCAAAACGTCCGAATGCCTCTACAAGCTCGGTCCATCCGACCGGCAAGAATGGTGACAGGAGCCCAACACTACAATCAGAGAGTCTATGTACTCTCGATATTGTCATGGGCGACCAGTATTCGCCAATATCTTCTACGTGTTATGGGGGGCCAACCGACATCTGGTGAGGGTGTTAATGAAGTTATCACCAATCGTAGGCCAAGTGGGCATAGCGAAACTCATCATACGGTTGACAATCCGCCGCATTAGGATGAGTCCACCACAAATCCCATTGGAGACGGTGATATCCGACCGCTCCTCATCGTGGAGGCTTCTTGCCGAAGCACTGGAAGGCTCTCCCTTAGCTACGATGGGAGATCATCAAAAGATCGCTGTTGGTGCCACGAGGTTAACGCAATCGGAGATACCGATTAAGATGCCATGCACAGTCGTCCATGGCTTGTCCCGCCACCACTTGTTGGTGGAAATGGTATGAGCGCTCAAGCACCACCTGCCGGAGGTGAACGAACTGATGGACATCGATCAGTTAATTTGTCTGTTCCTACCTCACAACGCGTGATAGGTCGAACAGGGCAAGACGGAAGGTCAGAAGGACATTCGACTCATCGAACGCCCACTACTAGTTAGAATCCTCCAAGACCTTTGGTAACAATACAAAACCTACAATGAGTTTGGGACATTCTGAATAACCCTGATCGTGCTCTGGCAGGGACTCCAGGTTATGTCCAACTTGCAGGGCAGGTGTCAGAGATCCTCCAACAGACCATGCAGCATACAGAAATGTACCGGGAGCAAAGGAACTCGCAAAGTCACATGATGACTTCATCCCAGCGCTCCTTCCTCAGTAGAGAACAACATAGTCGGACGGAAGACCGATCAATACCGAGACCCCCTCGTAGATTCTGACCAGGGAATTACGAGGGAAGGCAGCTCTTCCCAGCAGCCACTCCTCTTCCTCGTCAAGGGGAATGACCGCATGGTTCTGATGACCTTCGGCATCGTCTGAACCAAGCGGGTGGTCAAAGACGTAACACTAACGTCCACGACCGAACTGGGATGCCAGATACTAGGTATGCAAATCTAAGGAACCGGTCCCCAACCTACTATAATCCGGCCCCTTTTCAGAGAATGCACCACGACTCCATTACGGGCTATCGAGCATTCTCGGCAAGGCTCCAAGCTGTTCGTTGGCCGAACAGGTTCTGACCAGCCAACATGAGAAGTTCAATGTGACTCAGAACCCATTAGAATTTCTTCAAATCTATACTACTGCCATCAAAGCTGCTGGTGGTAATAACAATGTGATGGCAAATTACTTGCCCACGGTCCTTGAAGGATCTGTCCGGTCGTGGTTGCTCAACCTACCGGTCGGATCTATCTACACTTAAGAGCAACTATGAGACACTCTGATCGCCAACATTCAAGGGACGTACGATTGCCCCAGGAAGGGGGATGATCTTCATCAGATGAGGCAAAAAAACAATGAAACTCTTCGATAGTACATCAAAAGGTTTAGCCAGGTTTGAAACTCTATCCCAAAGGTCGCGGAGTCTTCTGTTATCCAGGCTTTTAAAGCAGGACCGAGGAATCAGTGGTTTACGGAGGATATTGCTATGAATCCTCAACCGTCGAACGTTTCGACATGGCTGATAAATATGCAGCCACTAGCGAAGTGGTTGAATGGTGCGAAGTTATTGATCGAAAAGACAAAATCCCTCAGTATGGCTTGGAGAAATAAGAGAAGAAAAGTAATAAGTCTCTCAAGGGTAAGAAGAATCGCAAGCCTGATAACAAGGAAGTCCTTACGGTTCCAGAATTTTTTTACCAAGGATAAGAAAGACTTTTCTGGTCAGAACAAGGCGAAGGCTCCGACCGACGACTACAAGAAGTGGTGCCCACTTCACTAGGTAGCATGGCATGATCTGCGCACCTGCTGAGCCTAGCAAAAGAAACTAGAGGACTATTACTCAGGTAAAGGTCCCTTCCCCTCCATAACAGAATTTGGAGAACCAAACTCCAAGAAGGGCAAAGATGGCGACGAAGAAATGGAGTACCAGGAGCCTTAACACACTGTGGATATGATCTTCGGTAGATCCTCTTCATACAAATCAAGACGTCATTTGAAGGCCATGGAGCAGGAGGTGAACCTTATCAAGTCTCCGATCACCGTCAAGCCATCCAGGTCGTCGAAAATGGATATCTTCTTCAGCAAAGAAGACTGCCCCCATCCCGTCAACTCGACTAGGTAGGTTCCTTGTTGTCGTTGAGCCTACTATTAATAACTACAAAGTTAATCGAGTTTTAATAGATAGAGGTAGTTCTTTGAATATTTTATTTACGGGAGCATCGAAAGAAATGCAAATTCCCAGGTCGAACGTAAAACCTGTGAAATATGCCTTCCATAGCATAGTTCTTGGTTCTACCGCAAAACCGATAGGGCAACTGTCCCTACCAGTTACATTCGGAAGGCCTGACAACTTTCGAACAAAGAAGATTTCATTTGATATGGTGGATTTTTAAACTGCATATAATGGAATCCTTGGTCGTCTGGCATTGGCTAAGTTCCTGATAGCTACGCATTATGTCTACCAGAGTCTAAAAATGTCAGGACCAAAAGGAGTCATCATGGTTCAAGGAGATAGAAAAATGGTATATGCATGTGATCGGAAATCCTTAGAACTAGTCGACGAGCTTTCGACTAGGGAAACTAATCCGCCTACCATGCAGGTCAAACACTCGAGGCCAAAGATGGCACCGAAGCCTTTCGACTAGACTAAGGAGGTCCCACTTGACATAAACGCTTCTCTGAAAAGCGCCAAAATGTCGTTTGGGTCAGGAAATGCTAATGCATCCACCCAAAAGGTACTAGCCGGGGCAGGACTTAACCCTAAATAGGATGAGTCGCTCATCTACTTCCCCCTAGCAAACCTAGGCGATTCGCTTTGGCAAAGGCGTCGACATGCCGGAGTCCCTGGGAGGTGATTGAGCTGAGCTTGGTCTCTAGCCCCGACAAGAAACCGATCAAGCGAAGCTAAAGGCGCCAAGACTGATCGGAAGGAGGCAATCCAGTCAGAGATCGACAAGTTTCTTCAGGCTGGATTCATTCGTGAAGTCGATCACCTAGAGTTGCTCGCGAATCCTGTAATGGTTAGAAAAAGCAATGGGAAATGGCGAATGTTTATTGAATTCATAGATCTTAATAAATCTTGTCCGAAGAATGACTTTCCCCTTTCACGCATTGATCAACTTGTAGACTCTACTTCTGGGTATGAGTTGTAAAGTTTTTTGGATGCGTATTCAGGGTACCACCAGATCAACATGAGTAAATATGATGAAGAGAAAACTTCCTTCATCACACCATATGGCACTTACTGCTATGTAAAGATATCATTTGGCCTCAAAAACGCTGGTGCAACTTTTGAGAGGTTAATGCAAAAAAACCTTTAATCCTCATATAGGTCAAAATCTGGAAGCCTACGTTGATGACTTGGTTGTGAAAAGCATCAATGTTGCCGATTATATTCGACCTACGAAAATTTCAATAACTTAAGAAGGCATAATCTTAAGTTAAATCGAGCGTGTGTTCGAGTTTCTCGAAAGCTTCTTGGATTCCTAGTTTCGCTTAGAGGAATTGAAGCAAATCCGGCCAAAATATCGGTCATCGACCAATGCGCCTCCGACCACAAAGAAGAAAGTCCAAAAACTAACTAGCTGTATGACAGTGCTAAGTCATTTCATAGCATGGTTAGGAGAAAAATGATTAGCTTTCTTTAAGCTTCTTTGGAAACACGGGAGTTTCGAATGGACTAGAGGCAAACGATGCCTTTGAAGAGCTTAAGAAGTACCTTACGAGTGCCTCGATCTTTGTATCTCTAAGATCGGGAGAAACATTACTAATTTACGTGGCTGCAATGTCACAAGAAGTCAGCGGTGTATTGATCGTAGAACGTGACAATGTCCAATGAACGGTATATTACGTAAGCAAAGTATTACATGGACCAAAGGAAAGATACCCACAGGTACAAAAGTTGCTTTATGGTCTCCTTATGGCTTCAAGGAAATTAAGGTATTACTTTCAGGCCCACAGAGTGGTCGTACCAACCGAATATCTCCTAGGTCAAGTTCTCGGAAACAGGGAATCACCAGGACGAATAGCAAAATGGGCGATCGAGCATAGGGCGTTCGACTTCCATTTCATCTCACGAACAGCAGTCAAGTCCTATGCTTTAGCAGAATTCATTGCCGAATGGATGAACCTTGAACCCACCCAGGGGCCCGAGTACGAACACCACGACGAGTGAACAATGAACTTTGACGGTTCCTTGATGCTCAAGGGCTTAGGGGCTGGAGTTGTCTTGATATCCCCTACTAGAGAACACCTCAAATACGCTATTCAGTTAAACTTTCCTGCTACAAATAATGTGACAGAATACGAAGGTTTACTAGCAAGACTTCGAGCAGCCAGAGCACCCAAGATTCGCAGATTACTAGTGAAAGACGATTCTCAACTAGTAGCGAATCAAGTCGGGAAAGAGTATCAATGCTCAAGTACCAAGATGTCATCTTATTTGGCGGAAGTACAAAAACTTGAAAAACACTTCTTCGGTTTTCAAATCTAACATATTCTTAGAAAGGAAAACTTTCTGGCAGACCAGTTGGCTCGGATGGCCTCCACAAGGTCACCTGTCCCGCTCGGAGTTTTCCTCGAGCAACTCGATTCACCCTCGGTGGTCGAGCCTTCCGAGGACTTAGATGCTCCTCTGGAGGTCGTGCAAATCAACCCCAATAGAAACTGGGTGACGTCGATCTACAATTATCTTTAGTATGGTATTATTCCTAAAGATGATGTAGGGGCTGATCGTATAGCTCAAAAGGCCAAATCATACACTCTGATCGAAAGTACCCCTTATAAATGGGGATCTCACGGAGTGTTGATGAGATGCATATCTCAAACGGATGGCATTGAGTTGCTATTTGACATTCATGGAGGAGTCTGTGGAGCACATCATTCCTATAGAACACTGGTCGGTAAAGCTTTTAGGCAAGGATACTACTGGCCAACTGCCCTTCATGATGCAAAAGAGCTCGTGACGAAGTGCGTACAATATCAATTTCAAAGTCGACAAGTATATCAGCCGGCACAAGCTTTACAAACAATACATCTTTCTTTACCTTTTGCAACCTGGAGACTAGACATTTTAGGACCTTTCCCAATAGCACCTAGGGGCTTCGAATTCCTTTTCGTCATGATTAACACGTTCACAAAATAGATAGAAGCCGAGCTAGTTGTTAAAACAACAACTGAGGCTACCAAGAGATACATCACAAAAATGTGATCACACGATTTAGTATACCTAGTCGTACAATCATAGATAACGGTACCTAGTTCTCTAGAGGAAATTTTCAGGAATTCTGCGAAGATTTAGGTATTAAGATACATTTCACTTCTGTCGCTCATCCACAGAGCAACGGAGCAGTCGAGCGAGCTAATGGTATAATAATGCAAGGAGTGAAACGCCGAGTGTTCTACCAGTTAACAAAACGGTCTAGAGCTTGGGTTCAAGAACTTCCTTCTATGTTATGGGTCATTCGAACCACGACCAGTCGTGCAATCGGTAAAACACCATTTTTTTCTAGTTTACGGTGCTGAAGCCATGCTTCCTCTAGAATTGAAAATTGGTTCTACTCGAACCGATTGTTTTATTAAAAAACAATTAAGAAGAATGAAGACTCGATGACATCAATTTCCTTGAAGAAAGACGAAACCAAGCCCTTGTGCGATCGGTGGTTTACCAACAAGCCATGCAAAGGTACCACAGTTGTAAGGTGCAACCTCGTAGCCTAGCTATAGGTGATCTGGTTCTCAGAAAAATTCAGAGCGAAGCAAATCACAACAAACTTTTGCCAAAATGGGAAGGTCCATACACTGTGGTCGTAGTCACCAAACCTAGCTTGGTACGACTAGCCATGTTAGACGGGCGTGTTTTGCCAAATTTTTGGAACATTGATCAAGCTACGTAAGTTCTTTGTATAAATTTATTTTACATTATTTCAATTTCAATAAATATTCATTTCTTTCTTTTTTTTCTTTCCGATGAGTGTTATTGTTTATGTATCTATCATCTGTAATATGGTCTCATACTATTGTTGTTTAACTGGTCAGAGAAGATCCAATTCTCTCCTATATCCTACCAAAATTATCTCTTGTACTTTTTTGGCTTTGACATAATTGTCACATCCATAAGAGTCCTAGTCGCGACCATCATAACTATGGATCTTGCGCGTGACCTTACACTCTTTTCTTAAAAAAACAAACAAGTAAAAGAGCATCACACAAACAACTTGATATAGTTACTTAGATGCCTAATACTTCGAGGACTAATTTTCTTCATTTCAATATTCTGTCCTACTCTTGTTTGGCTACTGGTCGGGACACAAAAAGCCTCCTAGTCGAAATATCTCCTCTCAGCATGTGGTCCTGCCCACTGGAGGGAGTTTCCTAGCGACGGTCCCTTTCTTACGATCTTCAGTGCCAGTTGGACTTGAGCATGAACGTGTTTCGCGAAGTGTCTATCATGTCTTCAGTTCTTAACAACTTTTACGACCAGATTGGATAATATGTATAAACAAGACCACTTATTGCTTTTGCATGCATCTTTGCATAATTTCTTATCATCCGTACACGTCTTATAATGTCTTACAACAACACAATGTACTACACAGTATTTCAATTATGGAAAGGATCTAAAGCTAGTTGAAATCGTATACAAGTTCCGACCAAACTGATTTCCAAGTGTTAATTAGATCATTTTTATAACATAGTCAGCACATACTTTGTACTGTGGTCATAGCTTTTGCTCTTTTTTCTTAGTCTACTGCTTCTTTAGTAAGATCTTCTACTAGGACAAGCGATCGGGGCTAGGAAATATATGAGTATTTAGCAAAATGAAAAGATAAACACGGGCTTTCTTGGCGACAAAATGTAAGTTTTATTTACAAACCTAATATTACAGACCATCTACTTCTGGGACCACCGGTGGTCGCACGAGATGGAGATCCGACCTCTATTTCTCTACGACCTTGTTTCCGAGAGGCATTACTTCCTCAAATAACTTGGTCGCTTCTTCACCCGAACAGTTGAAGTCTTCTTCAATAGCTTGGAGGTGAATAGAGGGGTCGAAAGTTTTCAGCTTTGCCAAAGCAAGGCTAACTCCGTTAGCAATGACGTCCTTCATAACCCTAGCATGGTTCTTCTGAGTAGTCTTGAGCAGATCTTGGAGGTCTTCGAGTTGTTGGCCAAGGTAGTTTATCTTCTCCACCGGATCTCTTAAAATGAGTAGGCTTGATCCAGATCCCTTGTCAAAGAGCATCTTGTTGAGAGCCTTGACCTTCTCCTCAAGATTTTGCCCAAGCTTTGCCTCCTTGTCGTGCTCTAATTCAAGAGATTTTTTTGCTCTTTTTAATGCTTGAATTTGCTTTGCACAAGTAGACCAAAGGTTAAATACACATAATTAGAAAAAAAATAAGTACACTGGTCAAGTCTACGACTGGTTACCTTGATTTTTCTTCTCGAAAGTTTCAATAACTTTCTTGTGCCTAGTCGTCAAGTATTCGATCGACCAATCCTTGGCTTGGCAGTCTTTTTCAAGCCTAGCTATTGTGGCTTCGATCCTTGGCTTGGCAGTCTTTTTCAAGCCTAGCTATTGTGGCTTTCTTAGCCTTAAACTCTTTTTTTATTTTCTCCGAATCTATCAAATATGATAACAGGAGAAGTTAATCAACAGAAGGAAAACAAGATAACAAGGAGAAGAGAAGTCAGGAGAAAGTTACTTACTTTCTAATTCAGAGTTTTTCTTCTCCAAGAGTTTTATTCGCTGGGTCAGTCCTCCGACCACAACGAAATTCTCCACTATATGCTACAAGAATAGCAAATTTCTTTAAGTTTTTTTGATAAACTTTAAGGGAAAGGCTATAAAAGTGGTCATGGATACTTACTCGGATCGCCACATCATTATATTCGGTGAAAATAATATCAGGACTCGTCTTTGCTTGACGGTCTGATATCCTCCTCAAGTCTCATCGAGTTCTTTATCATTGATAAACCAAGGGCAATGAGGGAAGTTGCTAGGCTAAGGAGACTTCCTAGCAGTGGTCGGAACCTTCTGGGACCCCTCAGGAACCTCCGCCTCCATAGGCGGGGTTGGAGCCACCACATGTTCTTGAGCAAGCACTGGCGCTACCACCTGCTCGGGGGCTGGCTCGACATCCTTTTCCTCAGGAATTTCCTCCTGAGAGTTGCTCTGGTCAGAGGTGACCGGAACACTAGAGGATCTACAAAAATAGAAGAAAGGTAAAATCAAGATTCTAGATTACTAGAAGCATTAAAGGTATGTATTTTTATAAGTCTCTTTCATACATACATACTTGGTCGTCTTCTTGGTCTTGATCTTGCAAGCTTTGGAGTAAAATCTCGCAACATCCCAAAGTTTTTTATAAAAATAAAATTAATAAAGATTCTATTTTATTGGATTTTACGGTGTCAAATAATTTTCTTGATTTTCTATAATTTAAAAGAGTTATCTTGGTTAAAAATATATAGATAAATAAAATAAAATCAATTATTTAATTTGTTCGCTTTTAAATTCAAAAATAAAATTTATTGATTTTTTTTGGGATTTTCTTGGATTTAAAGTGAAAAATAAATTTTAATTAATTTCTTGAATTTTACGGTATTTAAAAAGGGTTTTCTAGAAAATAAAAATAATTCTTGTAAAAAATAAAATCAACTTTAAGTTGGAATTAATTTTATTAAGTTCAAAATATTTCAAGGAATTTCTGTGAATGTTTCTAGAACTTTTGAACTTTATTTGCTATTTTCTAAAAGTATATTTGATTTATTGCTTTTTACGAAATTTGAAATTCAAAATTCCGAATCTCAAATTTACCTAAATCAAAATCCAAATTCATAGTCTCAATTCAAATCCTTGTTCCAAAAATTAAATATCTTTTTGGCCAATTCTGGATTGAAATTCTTGTTTTGGATTCATCTCAAATTTAAATCTCAACCGAATTTGAAAATTCAAATTTATATTTGAATATTCTCTGAGATGAAACTTTTAGAATCTCATTTCAATTTCTGGACAAAAATCTTTTCTTTCCATTTCTTCTTTTCTTTCTTTCCCCTTTTTCTTTTTTTCTTCTTTCCCTTTTCTTTCTGTCTTTGCTTTCTTTTTTTCCCTCTTCTCTCTCTCCTCCTTTCTTCTTGCCTTAGCTCCTATCCAGAACGTCCAGAATCGAAACGTGCAATAGGCCGTCGCCATTAGAGCCTTTAGGAGCTCATCAAAACCCATGATTTTCTCTTGGTTTCTTCGCACAAATCTGAGCATTCAAACCCCCACATCACACCTCCTCCATTTTGACATTCAACTCTTTCCATAATCGCTCCAATCCCGCAAATCGTGCCGCTGTCCGTCGATGGTCTCGCACGTCGTTCTCCCTCCTTGGTCTCTCTTCGGCCCTATAAAAGAGAGCCCCAGGAGCCCCTCTCCATCCTCAACCCACCCCCAAAATCTCTCCTCCCATCTTCTAGTATTTTAGCCGGATTTTGGAATTAAACCTCGCCAACCGAATACTGTTCCTCGACCATTTGCATCACCTACAGTGGAGCCCTGCCACCATCAACCACACCCTTGGCTTCGCCTCGCGACGTTCTACGCCGTGCTCCCCTTGCCTTAGCCAGAGCATCGCCGCCACCGTGAGCCCGCATCGTGCGGCCGATTCTCTCCTCGCCACCGGCCACCTGTGGACGCCACTCCGTTGCCAAGGTGAGCATTGTGTTCCCCATGTTTCCCTCTTCGTTTCATCTCAAACCCCACCCGCTACCTCCTCTCTGTTTGCCCAGAACACCGACGTCAACCCGTCGGTCGCCGGTCATCGTGGAGGCGTCACCTCGAACCATATCCGACCAAACCGACCGCACCTATGTGCTCCTTGGGCCGAGGCCATGCCCGTGCACACCTCCGTTCATCCCCCGCACCTTTGGAACATGGTGCTGCTGTTCATCCCGTGCGCCGCCGTTGCTCCGGATGATGCCACCGCTGCCTCAAGCTGTTACCGGCCGAACCACCTCCTAGGAGTAGAGGGACTCAATGAGGTCCCATTTCTGAGCTTTGCCGGCCACTGCACCATACACCTCACCGGCGCCATTTCCATGGCTGAAGCTCTGGACTTCCTTTCGTGCTGTGCTTTTTGAAGTCTCTCTGTTCCCTTGCTTCAACTAATTTGCCTTGAGTATTTGTCACATGAGCACTTTGGCTCAGTTGGCTAGACAAGGCAAGCTAGTCCTCCGTTGCCATAGGTCTTGAGTTTAAATCATGAGAACCCCATTGTTTTCTAGTTTTCAAATCTTTTCCTTATGTCAATGACAACCGATCCCTATGCGTCATACACACACTCCAGATTTTTTCATCCAAATAAATGATTCCTCAGACAAGACAATTTCGGATTTATCATTATTTCATGCGATAATCAAACTTCTGGATGTTCGTTTTCCTTCATACGAACTCTGATTCTATTGATTCTTTCTCGTTAATTCATATAAATTCATTATCTTCCTTCCAGTATTTGTTTAATAATTTTTTTGGATTTTTTTGAATTATGTTTGAATTTTGCTTGTTTTCGCGTATAGTTTTCGACGACTTCGGAGAGTCAGATTTCAACGCCGTTTAAGAAAAACAACTAATTAAGTAAGGCAAGTTACATCTTTGATCATGTTTGACCCTATTATTTCAAATTATTTATTCTATTTTAAATTATTACTACATGCTTATTTATATTCAGTTATTTAAATTCCTGTTTTAAATTTATAGATATGCCTAAATCCTTTGTATGGCCAATGTTGATATTTGAATCAAATATATTGTTATCGTAGATAAAACCTAATTGATACGATAGTATGAACTAGGACCATTTGAAAATATTATGCAAAGACATGCTTAAACCAAAAATGTTTAGTTTGGGGAATTTTAGCCAAATAATCAATTATTGTTTAAAAGTCTATGACACTGGTTTGTCATGGAAGATTTTGCAAATGATTTTGAAAAGAAAAAAGGAAAAATTGGTTTGTACTTGGGCAAAATGGATGGCTGGTGGGTGCAGATTTATGCTCGGACTCAATCCGGGAATGGATTGAGGGCCAAGGTTTTATTGGAAGTCACCCAAGTCAGTTAAGGACTGGTTTTCGAGCCGTATCTTGCTAAGCCCTATCGTACTACCACAAGTCCAGAGTGGGGAGGACAAGGCTAAATAATTTGTAACATTTCACCGTAGTTGTGCCTGGTTGCGTGGGTGTCTTTATGACCTACTTTTATGTATTCCCACATGGCGCAGGAAGGGGCTTAAATCTGGTGGATGGTTCAATCCAGAGGAAGCGAAACCTTAGCGAGGTATAACTACGTTGGGATGGTGCATTGTAAAGGCCTCGTGATAATCACTTAGTTGCACACCATCTAAGTGTGTGAAGCGGACATTAAAAATTGATTATCTCTTATGGGTAAAGTTGTACAACTTTTGCAGAGTGTAAAACTATTCGAATAGCCATGTCCATGGTCATGGATATGCTGAGCAAAGTCACTCAAAGTTAGACTTTGGTTTTGATTTCAAAGGATTTTGACAAATGATTTTGGACAGTTTACCCAATTGGGAAATTGGACGGTTTACCATGTGATAGGAGGGTATCCATCACCATATTTCATATGGATGTTATCCTACTATAAAACTTGAGAGTTTATAAAATGAATTTTAGTTATAGAATAACTGCTTTGGAACTTAGTACAAATATTTAAAGAAAGCATTGCTTTATGCAAATTCAACCAATAAGCCTTCCTTTGATATATCCTTGCATGCATTATAATCTATTATTGGGTATAACTTGTAGAGCACAGTTGTTTGTGCTCACTCCTGCTTAATGCAAATAAATTTCAGAGGAGAAGGACTTTGCTATCGGTGTGGATTGCGATGACTAGGCTGCTACCCCAGTCGATTGCTTGTGGCAGATTAGATGGGCTCTACTACTTCTTCTTCGTCTTCCGCCATGTTCTTTATTGTTGGCTTGTAAGCCTCTTTTGTAATAAACTCTGATATGTATTAATAAAGTTGTGTGATTTATGGATGTTACCATATTTGTTTACTGTGTGAGCTAGCTGCTGATCATGGGACTAGTTTAGAAATACACAGAGGATTTGAGGGTGTTACTCCCGGGTCCGACAAATCTGTAGCAGTTGCTTTTCTTTTCTTTTTTTTTACCGATTTTATCGGTTTCGAATCGGTAGGGCTGGTTAGACCTGCCACATCCTTCGACTGGAGGTCGAAAGCAATATCCTCGACCAGTTAGTTGAGGATGAGATCATTGACCATCTGGTTAGAGACGGTGTCTTCGTTGACCTCTAGAACAGTTGCTTCAGCAGCAATTGCCTGGTCATGAGCGACCATCCCGGGACTTACGACTTCCGTAGCTTTTGGCTGCGGATTCTCCTTCTCTCCCACCTAAGTTATGAATTAAATTCAATTAGGTGATGAAATTTACCATCTCGAATATATACTCCTTTTGTCAATGCTCTTTTTACCTCCAGGAGACCATCATCTTGTGTGGTCGCTGAGCAGGAATCGGTCGGAGCAATAATCGGTGAAGAGTCCCCATCGGACTCTTTCATCCTTAACCCACCATTGTGAGATTAGAGCAAAGGCAACATCGACGAGAATACACACACACACACCATGAAGAAAAAGTGGTTATTTATCTTGAGTCTCTCTAATCACTATTCTTCAGGGACAACAACCAAAATACCGGGGAATGCAGCCTTGGCATCAGGCTCCCTGGCGCAGATCATTCTGATTCACTCCCTGATTTCATCAGGGGAAAGGGCTTCAAAAGAATAAAGAGATTCCAAGGTTACAAAATAATCAGTTAAATAAACTACAATGGTCGGGATTTTTTAGAAGTTACCTTCCCTAGAATCTTTGGTCGCCTCGTCATGACTAATGTACCAGATCATGGAACTAGATTAGAGCTTTAAGGGACTTATCTGTCACATGGAAAATCTCTCACCACATGCCAAGAAGTCAAGCCCGTGGTTTTGAGTTCTTTGATGGCTTCAATCCATCTTTCGACCTTTCCCTTCTTCTTTGCTGTGGACCTCCACTTTATATTCTCGCTCGCCACTTTATTGACGAAGTAAAGGCCATCCTCCTTTGTGACCTACATGTAGAACCAGCTCTTCTTCCACGAGAATCACGAAGACTTTGAGTACATCTAGATGTACTCATCAGACTTCCCATCGTGGAGGTGCAACGAGCACTCTCCAGGTCCGGTCGCCGACTACCCCGACCTCGCCATCTTATAAAAATACCTAAAGACCTTCAGATTTGGTCGGATCCGCAGGTATGCCTAGCAGAGGTAGGTGAAGATGCTGATGTTGGTGATTGAATTGGGGGCCAAGTTTACCAATTCGACTCTATAGTACTCGAGAACCTTGGAGACGAATTTATGTGCCGACATCCTGAGCCTACACTCGATGTAGGCGAGGAAAACAAGGATTTCTCCCTCCTCACTACTCAGGAAATGCTCTTCAGTCGTTGATCTGCAAGAAATTAGAGCCTTGTCAGGGAGCATCCCAATCTTCTCCAAAGCTTCGAGCTTCTTCTTGCTCAGGTCGAAAACCAACCATTTGGTAATCGAGCTCGACATAGTTGTACCTTAGGCGAGAGGAGGTTGGAAAAGGTTTTGCCGAGAGGATAAGAGGAGATTGGAGGAAGTTTCTTGCGAAAAGATGAAAAGGGATTAAAGAAAAACCTAAGAGTGTAAAAACCCTAAAGCTGTGCGCAATGGGGATTTTATAACCGCACTTTTATTAACCACAACAGGGAGTTACCCAAAGTCCAACGAACATAAAACATGTTCAGTTTCCCAGATGGTTCCATAACTTTAAAGTGAATACATACCACCTCATTTGTTATGTCATTAAATGAGGGCCTGTTCGATATGATTTCATCAGAGAAGGATTCACACTACACATTCATTTAAAGTTCGGAGGCTAGCTAACGATGATTAAAATCTCTAAATATTATTTTGATATTCAATTAAAGACCACACATCCTTCTTGGTCGTAACCCCTAAGGCTAACGACCCCTGTGGTCGTAAGGATTCCGGAGGTTACTTTATGGGTACCTTGGTCGAAGAGGTCCTGCATCAAGTTACTCCAACCGCATTTACTACTCTGGAGGAGCTTTGAACTAGCACTTGGATCCGAGTCCAAGTATATTCCTCCCGTGTGATGAATAGAGCACATGTTTTATTTACTCTAATCCACACAACGTTTACAACCCTGATTCACTGACATCAACCGCTGGTCAGTTGGCTTTCTACCAACTGCCACCGCTTCTTCAATCGGACGCGACACTTCCGAAGGGGCGCCACTTCCAGGAGTAACTGCCACCTCTTCATCAGTTATTTAAAGCGAGATCAGAAGATCGAAGAAAAAGACGGAACAAGTCTTGATCATCGGAGAAGATACACAAGCCTTTGTATACGATCTGAAGCATAACACACTACATTCTCAGTGTAATTAAGGCTAGTCCACTGCCTTTTCGAAGGCACCCCTGTAAATGATTCAGTTCGCAGCAATAAAGAGCAATCTCATTCTCTCCTAATAACTCTTTGCCATTTTTCTCTATTTATTTCGTAAGAGCGACAACTCGATCGTCGACAGTTGCCGTTTTGCCTTGTCCTACTGATTTCTTTGTCATCATTCTAGCTTCCTTGCATTCGCCTTCTTTCTTACGGGGGCGAAGAGGACTGGTGCCCATGATAGTTCCCTACTTCTTTAGTATACACATTTTGGGGGTGGTTCTTCTCATCGATCTATGGTTGTTTCATGCCTTTTGCTTGCTTTGTTTTTGCCAGCGGTGTTATTCGGTTTGTTTCATCAAAGTTGTTTCCTTCCTTCTTTGCTTTCTCTTTTCTTTTCCACTCTTTAGTTGGCTACACTCATTCTATACGCATCTTCCTGCCTCCATTATGATACACATTTTAGGTTATTTTGTTCTTCAGTTGCCTGGGTCCTGATTGGACTGTTTTTCCTTGCAGATTCTTTTGTCCACAGTATTCGTCTCCGCTTTGGCTCTTTTGTTTATGTGTTTTTCGTTGTCGTGCTTGGTGCGCTTCCCATGGATGGTCTGGGTTGAGGTCCAGTTTTCCTTGTAGGTGCTTATCGTGTTATCTATGCGTTTGTATTCTTTTTAGTTATCCTCTTTGTCTTATGCCTCTTCTCTTTATCTTTACGCAGGCTTCGCCTTTTTATTTTGTTCTTCGGTTCTGCCCGCTTGTGCTACGCTGTCTCGCATACAGTATGTGCCTCTTATCTTTCTTGTGTTGATTCCGTGTGTCCCTCGATTCATACGGCTTCACTTCCGCTTTTTTTGTTCTTGTGTTCCACTCATCGCTGTCGAAATGTTTTAACTCGCTATTCCTCACTCGTGTTTTCACTGCCTTCAACAATAAGTGTATGTTTGTTCCTATCTTTAGTGCTTCATTTCGTCTGTGATTTATTTGTTATACATACTTCGTCGTTGTGCCTTCCTCTTTACCACTGTCTTTTGCATGTGGTCCTGCAGGTTCCACTGTTGTTTACCTGGGTGTTCCAGAGGGCTATTCATGTTCTGTGTTGTTTGCTGCCTACAACAGGGTAAGTTCTATTTGCTCTCAACTTTTGTAGTTTGTTTCGTCTGTGCTCTATCTGTTATCCATGATTCGTCGCTATAGGTTACTCTTTACTACAATCTTTTGTGTGCCTACCTTACGTGTGCTTTGACTGTCATGCATGTTTCGCCATATTTCTGTATCTGTGCTGCCTGATATAGTGCTTGTTTTACTGACATATGCCTGCTTCACGCGCTTCAGTTGCTTCGTGTTGCCATGTGAATTCACCATTTTTAGCTATGTTCGTTCTGCATATCGTTGCAGGAGGTATGTGCTCACTATTTGGTCTTCTCCGTGCTGCTGTGTTTTAGCCATTATTATTTCCCTATAGCTTTGTGCTTTGCTCGTGTTCATCAGACCTTCTTAGATCACCCTTCTTGTCTTGCTTACCATTTTCTTGTCTCCTGACGTGCCTCTACGATTTAGCCTTATGTTCATGCATGCCGCCTCTGTGTTTCGTTGTAGGTCCGCTTGCTTTTTATTCCCCAATTTTTTTTAGCCTTATCATCTAAAGTAATCGAATCAATGACACTCACGTATTGGAAAATGCCATAAACACGCCAATGAGCACATTTCTTTCTGAATTTTAAATATAGAAACCGAGCTCAAAAAATTATCAATTTTTTGTGGAGCCTCGACACAATTCTAATTGCTTGTATATTTTTTCAAACTTTATATTCTGATTTTGTCTCTAAAATTTATTTGAATATACTATTTGTACGAATTTTACAATATAGAAAATAAGATCCAAGCATTATGAAATTTTTCGTGCTCCTTACGTTAGTTGTACTTGATTGTGTAATTTTTTCATAATTTTACAAAATTAAATAATGCAATTTCATAATATCCATCTGTGTGAGGAGTTCAATATTTCATAATGTAAGGACATTATGAAATTGCATTAATTAGTTTTGTAAAAATTCTAAAAACTTACACAATCAAGTCCGCTATGTAAGGAGCTTGAAAAAAAATTCATAATGTTTGACCTCATTTTCTATATTATAAAATCCCTACAAACATTATACTTTAATGAATTTTAGAGACAAAATCAGAACGTATAAAATTGTGAAAAAAATACAAAAGCAATTAAATTATGTTCAAGGTTTCACAAAAAAATGATAATTTTTAGCTCAGTTTCTATATTTAAAAAATTTCGAAACGAAGTAATCATGTATGTCATTCGCCTAATTTTTCTAAGTGTTCGCGATGTTATTTTCCAAAGGTGATGATGAATGTAATGCCATTCCTCCGATTACGCTCTAACGTGATGTCACTGAGCTAATTTCCCCATTTTTCTATCTGTGAGCCCTCCTTCTGAGTCTATATGTGTAGTTGCGTGTATAGGGGCCCACCTGTCTATGCGATCGTTGGACCTGGCCCCCTTTTTTTGGTATAGCCTGATGCTATCACTTCTGTTGAGGAACCGTCGCTAGCGAGTCCAGTCCGAGTGATTACCTTGTAGACAAGTATAGAATGGTAAGAACAATACAAGAACACAAGAACAAAATAGTAGATTGAACACAGAGATATAGGGGGTTTCTTGCTTCTCTTTATTCCTTGATCAACCGTTTACAATGAATAGCACCCCCTATTTATAGGCTAGAGACCCTACTAGGGTTTGAGATGGGGAGCCCATATATGAGCCGGCTTCTGGGCCAAGCCCATAGTTTTCCAACACTCCCCCTTGGGCATCCATCCTCACATGTTCATGCCTCGCCAAAACTCCATAAAAACCCAATGGGAAAAATTTGGAGAAAGAGCACATGATACAAGTTCTACTACGTTGCACGAATTGCCTCATTAAAAACCTTAGCCGAGAAACTTCAGGAAAACTCGTCATGGGAAATAGAGTACAATCCACCCAATTTCATTTAATCTCCAGGATTCACTCTTTGGGTACTCGATCTTCGTGATCAAGTTTCAATAATGAGTTTGTGAAGATTCTCCCCCTGAATTCTGCATTATTCTAAGTCTCATCATTCCAATTCCACATATGCACCTTTCAAAGCTAGATGCTAGAAGTGACTTAGTGAAAAAAAATCTGCAAGATTTTCACATGACTTAGTATGCAGTACTTTAATTTCGTCCATCTTTTGCAATTCATGAGCATAGAAGAACTTGGGGTTGATATGTTTTGTGAGATGACTCTTCGCATAACCCATCTGCACATGTACAATACAAGCTGCATTATCTTCATAGATAATAGTGGAGGTTTGAGCAGTATTCAATCCACACGACTGCTGGATGTGGTGAATCATCCGCCGAAGCCAAGCACATTCTCGTGAGGCCTCGTATAGTGCTATTATTTCCGAGTGGTTCGTCAAGTCGATACAAGACTCGCTTAGACGATTTCCATGAAATTGCGCGCCCACCACATAGAGTTCATAGCCTGTTTATGATTTGATGTATGCAGTGTTCTACATGTACCTAGCATCAGATAGCCATTCATATTCGTGTCTTGGTTCTTTCTCAGAGAATGCATCAGTTATTTGCTTCCTTTGAGGTATCGAAGATGTCCTTCATTCCTCGCCAATGCCTTCTGTAGGTTCTGCACTATACCTTGTTAATAGGTTAACGGCAAATGCAATTGCCGATCTAGTACAATTTACTAAATACATGAGTGCTCCTATTGCACTTAAGTATGATAATTCCGGTCCCAAGACCTCCTCCCCCTCTTATTTAGGTATGTACGGGTCTTTGTCTTACTGCAAAGATCTCCTGACCATTAGTAGTTTCGAAGGGTATGCCTTTTCAAATATGAACCTTTCTAACACCTTCTGAGTGTAGGCTGACTGATGCACTAATATCCCTTCAGGGGCATGCTCAAGCTGCAAGCCTAGGCAATATTTGGTTCTACCTAAATCTTTCATTTCGAACTCCGACTCCAGGTAAGAGCTTGCTTTCTTAATACCTTTCAGGGTTCTAATGATATTCAGATCATCTTCATACATTGAGGTTATACAAAATCCATCCTGGGATCATCGTATAAATACACAGGGATAATTCTCATTGTTCGTGTAACCTTTCTTGTATAGAAAGTCGCTTCAAGCGATTATACCACATCCCGCCTCGACAGCTTAACTTTGTACAAAGGGCTTTCTCGAAGTTTCACACTGCATATATTTTTATTTGCTCGTCTTGGTTCGGGACAGGGATACATTCAGGTATCTTCATACAAATGTCCGAATCTAATATTCTATAAAGGTATGCTGTTACCACATCCATCAATTTCACTTTTAACTTCAAGTTTACTACCATTGAGATTAAATATCTAAAGGGTAGTTCCGCCCATGACCGGGGAATAGATTTCTTCATAAACAACTCCTGGAT
Source organism: Phyllostachys edulis (assembly GCA_036346405.1). Taxonomy (NCBI): domain Eukaryota; kingdom Viridiplantae; phylum Streptophyta; class Magnoliopsida; order Poales; family Poaceae; genus Phyllostachys; species Phyllostachys edulis. Next base: position 42,075 of record JAYEVD010000614.1, read on the forward strand.
GTTGAGTGAAACCTTATGCAACAAGCCTTTCTTTACTTCAGTATTTTCATTTCTCTTTCAAACAAATACTCACTTATGCCCTACGGAGTGCACATGGAGAGGCGAACGACTTACAGGCCCAAACACCTTTCTTTTATTCAGAGATAATAATTCCGCTTCTATTGCCTTCTTTCAATCGTCCTAACTGATTTTTTTTTTTCATTCAGCGAGCGATACAGGTTCTGGATCAAGATTGATGATTGTGGTAATTTTCTTTGCAAAATCAATGTCAACATTGGCTGTTGTCTTATTCATATATTCTCCCGAGGTCACAAAGTTTATAGCTATTTTTTTCAAGGGGCGATTCTTCTAATGCTTCTACTTGCTCACCGCCGCTTTCAATTACGGGCAAGTCCTTCTGTTTCAAATGTGTGTGCACACATCCATGCTAATGTCTCCCTTCATGGGGATGTTCAATTCTGGCATGCATTTCCTGAAGGTTCCATACTGGTGCCAAATCTCAACTGGCTCCCCTTTTAGTTCTGAGGAACTTCGGTGATCGGCTGTGTCAAGTCCTTCTTATCCTTTTTCACCAAGCGTCCCCGGTTACTTCGGATTCGAGGGGCTGGAGTTCTCGTCCTTTCAGAGGCCTTAGGATGGGATTAGGAATAGCTTCATCGGTATTTCAACCCTCTCCAGTGCATTGTATGAAGGCATATGCGACTTGGTCACGCTCTTCAAATCACTAAAGTGGTTAGGCAGTTGATTAACTAATGCTTGCAAATCAATTATCTTCTGAACTTCAACTGTCTTCTAGACTTTAATTATCTTCTGGACTTCTCTATTTGCTTCACTAGTGCGCGTGTCATGTGCATGAATTTCAATTATCTTCTGGACTCCCCTATTTCCGACATTTTCATTAAGGTTGATTTTTCCCTAATGACGGAAACTAGCCTCATCTAATATACTTTCAAATAATCGGCAAGATGCAAATCTTCGTCATTGGGGGTCCAAATACCGATTATGGATGCTATCTCATAACCAACAGATATCCCTGCACTTTTGGAGAAGGCCCATTGCGTCATTGTGGTGGTGGTATAGGTATATAAACCTTGCAACCAAAACTTTATAGATGAGAAATTTTCAGGTCGATTCTTGGCGCTTAGTTGCATAGGTGAATAGATGTTATATGCCTCAAGTGGTCTAAAATTAATGAGAGTTGTCATGAAAGCAGATCGCATGTCCCCAACATGCGCTTGGTAAATTACAATTCTTCAAAGGTGGCCTGACAATAAATTTAATCCTTGTAATTAATATTCTCGCTAGTCCATTCTCGGTGTGGACATACTGCATGTAATGCTCAACTTTAATTCCCATTGCCATACAATAATCATCAAATGCCTTTGAAGTAAATTCTCCTGCGTTGTCCATTCTGGTGGACTTCACATGATAATCAGAAAAATTATTTCTAATTTTAATTATCTACGAGATTTAATTTGCAAAAGCGTAGTTTCTCGTAGACAATAAACATACATGCGACCATTTCGAGGAAGCATCGATAAGCACCATAAAATACCTAAATGGCCCTTACAGGGGCTGTATAGGACCACAAAAGATCTCCCTGCATATAGTCCAGGAATGTAGGGACTTCATCTTTCGCTTTCAGAATAGAAGGTTTAGTAATTAAATTCCCGGTGGCACATGTGGGGCACATAAAATCTTCTTGATTCTAGAGATTCTTTACATTGACATTATGTCCCTGTGAATTGGTAATTATATTTCTCATCATTTTAAGACCTGTGTGGTATTATCTATCATGCCAGAGATAGAGAAGGTTCAAAACTTCTAAATACGGTTTTCAGGGCAATATAGGTTGCAGATGCCTTAATATTAGTGTAGTATAGCCCAGTTTCAAATAAAGGAAGTCGTTCTGATGCCATTTGTCTACTTTCTTCATGCTTTATAATGAGCAGGTATTTCTTGCCATACTCTTCTTCAGTCTCTACGTGGAAACCATTTGCGCGAATATCCTTGAGAGTTCTAGTCGATTCTAGGTACAACAAGGCTTCTTCAATGACCAAAGTTGTGCCAATTAGGGGTATAATTGAGGCCCTTCCTGAGCCTATTATACAAGTATCGCTGTCACATTGTCGTGAAGACTACCAAAGATTCTTACTGATCGACTGAAAGATTTTTGTCTCTCTCAAGATGGTATTTATTGTGCTGCTACCGGCTAAGCACACTTCCTCCAATAGGGTGCCACACGTGTTCTAATATAATGTACTTTATTAATATGCAGCAGAAAGCAAGCAACACATAAATAAAATACTTCAGATATCAGAACATAACTTGCTATTATAAATACGGGAAAATAAGCCTTGCAGGACTCATAATAAGAATTCAATACTTTACTCTCCTAGAGCTTACAACCATTATTCAATAAAATAATTCAATGTTCTGCTTCAATTACAAATTGCAAGTTACTATAAAAGATCAAAGCACAATATGTGCACTAGATCGAGTCTGGCCAAGTGTTTCGCCTCAATCGCTTCCATGGCTTATCTTCTCCTCTTGGGCAACTACTACCGCAACTGCTATGTATGTCCAAAGGAGGGATAATGGGGTCGATATTAGGTCGTCCACATCCATGAGTGCAACTAATGGGTGTGGATCTTCCGCTACCGCAATGGCGTAGGTGTGCCTCATGCTATCCTTTGCCTTTTTTCTTAGACTGGAAAGCATCAATAACGTGTGACCCACGACCTTACCCTTCTTGCCCCTCTCCTTCGTGAAAGGCTTCATCACCTTGTAGCTACTAGCAGTGGCTTCATGGCCAACATTGCTATTAGGTGGCTGTGAGATGAAGTTCCTCCTTAGAACATCATCGTGAGCTTTCACAACTTGCATGGTGTCAATTAATGCAGCATACTCTTTGTAGCCGTCTTGACGATAGTTGTGTGCGGATTGCACCGTATTTGGGTGAAAGGTAGAGAGAGTTTTGTAAATCTTCTGCTCATCCGTGATTACATTATCACAGAGTTGAAGACTTGTACAAATTCTGGCCATGCTGGGTTAGTTCTCCGAACTCCTGGTTCGTGATGCCAGTCATATTCATGCAAAGAGTTCATAAGATTACTACAAGTAATTTACATAAAATGGTTGTAAATTCTCATAATGCTCTTTGAACTCCCTTTTAGATCTCAGATTTTCTATATTTTTTATGATTTATCGCTATTTTCAAAGGATTAAAAGCAATATAAACAATCACAGATAATCAAAAGCAAAGAATACAAGAAATAAATTGCATAGAAATAACAATAACAAAGTTAAACATGCTTCAAATACAAAAATTGATTCAAAAATTGAATTCCCGATGCCTTTTTTTTGTTGGAAAATAAATATTCAGCGAATTCTACTATTTTCAGGGGTTAAAACACGAAATTTCAGTTCTGAGAAAAATTTTCGCAAAATTTTCGAAGCCCTTTTTGCAAAAGTTTCTCAGAGGATAATTTTCAGAATCACGGAGGGCCTTTTGCAAGTTCCCTCTTTCTTTTCGGTTTTTTCTTTCTTTCTTTCCACCGCGAGCTCCCTTTTTTTGGGTTCACTGGCCCAAATTCCAATAGGCCCATATTGCTAGCCCAACCAGCCTTTCCCCCCAGCCCAAAAGGCCCAAAATGCTAGCTTCAAGAAGGGACTCATGAGGTAGGGTTTCCCTACCCTGGTCCTTGGAGGTGGCGGCGACTCCCTTCATGGGAGCCATGACACGGCGACTCGGCGGGGAGCAACGACGGGCCTGCAAGTGAGGGAGGCGATTATGGAGCGTGAGCGGCAGTGCCACTTTTGCGGGCGAGGCAGCCATGGGCGGGGAGCGAGGCGCCACCATGGCGGGCGAGGCACCATGGGCTTGAGCGGTGGCGCCGGCCTGGCTTGAGAGGCGGCGAGGCGGGAGGCGGCGGCAGGCGCTTGCTGGGCGCTTTGGGCGCCATGGCAGAGTGGCACGCCGCCTGCAGGCGACTCGGCGCCATGGGGGTGCTGTCAGGAGGAACTCCTCGAATATACCGCCTTTTTTTTTTTTTTTTTTTTGCTCTAAGATTACCTCATGGAGGAGCGGTAGTACCGCCCCAAGACATTCCGGAGGAGGTCCGCCAGACCTCCCAAGAGATCTCAAAGACCTCCCGGGGTCTTGGCCCCTGCACCCAAGCTAGTCCTGTGATCGACACAGCTCGCATGCACTCCACATCAAGGTAATCAAATCCATACAATAGGGACAAAGATGAAGGCATAAATTAACACATATATTAACAAGGACCTTAAGGTCAAGGTTTGTACAAGGGTGCCTCTCAAGACTAACAGCAATAAGAGAACAACAACACAGCCGAAAACAAAACAATTAGAAGGTCCATTCGGCTAGCCCACAGGCTACCAAGTGGAGGACGTCCTAGTGCGCAGGGTCTTCAAAGAGCTCCACTCCTGATAGCACAAGACCTCCTAGATCTCCCACCTCTGCTGGTTAAAACAGAGGGCACAAGCCAATGAGTACTTTGAATGTACTCAGCAAGCCGTGGAGACAATGTATGCAAGTAATATTCATGCACGGCTTAACAAGGTGAGCTGTATGGTTAGTTTGCAAAAAGTAAAGTTTGATAGTAAATAACATGTATAGATCGCAAAGCTCAAGTTAAAACAATAATACATAAGTACATTTGATTTAAAGGGAGGTCGTGAGCACCCACTCACCCCAAGGCACCAACCTGCATTTCTAGAGCACCCACTCTAGAGCTTCTACAAGACCACCCCTAGACCTCCATTTAACAACCGTGGTCATCACAAGTACGCTTGAGCCACCCATAGCACTCTGCCGATTCCTACAATCAACCGTGGACCACTTCTAGGTTCACAAGACCTCTTTTGAAGAAATGTCTAACCGCTATTCAAATCTCCCATGCGTGTCCATAACCGAGGACGCGCTATTCAATAGATTTACTCAGAGAGGTGTACAACTTACCCACAAGAGGTAGTCGCTGATATTACACATGTTACCTTAGACATGTGAATCAAGTAGAGACCACCACCGGTTTTTACAAAGGTCCGTCCCACTCGCCTCGCCCCATCGAGGTTTCACTCGTTGGGTCGCAACCTCCACCGGATTCGCGGCCCCTCTGCACCAACGCGCCAACGCCCACCACAATGTAACCAAATCAACATCTCTAGTTATTGCACCTGGTCTCACCCCATAATGGACATGTGGGTTACCGGCATGGCCTAGATCAATGGCTCCTCGGCCTTAATTGGTCGTGCCAGCAAGGCTATCCTCAACCCAATGTGACCCCATAGCACCAAACTGGGCACCTGTGTGACTCCATAGCAACAACTCATGGAGCACCCAAGTGACTCCATAGCAACAACTCATGGAGCACCCACTACTCGTGACCTTGCCAACTTGCCCGAGCATAAAACAGCTTTGGGGTTTCACTCGTCAAAGGACCACCTCGTCCTGGCATTGCAAATTTTAACAAAGGTGGCTTCGACCCAAGCAACACAACTGGCTCCAACCACAGCTTGCACAAAGAGTGGCACCAACCACGCCCATAATTTAATTAGTCGAAGTTTAGCAATATTGATTCGTGAGGAGACCAATGTCATCGGAGCATGGCTAAGCAAGCACGATACCCATGTTGGCAATAGCAATATGAAACCAACTAACAAGACTCCATCCTAAGGTGTTCAAGGAAACATGTCAACATGTGGATTGCCAAAGAAACAAGGAGGCATAAAACAGTGGGTATTTAACTAGAGCCCAAACTATTTTATACAAATAGCCATGCAGTTTATAACAAATCAAAGTACTTTTTGTAAAGGTGGGTTCAAATGATCAAGGACCACGACTTGCCTTCAGTGGCGAGCTGCTGAGCTTCTGAGAAGGCCGCTGGATCTTCAAACTCCTCCGCACCAACAGAATCTACACGATGCAAAGAAAACAAATAAATAAAGCAACCCAAAAAGAAACCGAAAAGAACTAGGCTAGAACCAAAAAGGGAAGAGGTCCACTGGAAAGGGAGGTCCGACAAGGGGAGGTCCAACCAGAGGAGCTAAGAGAGCTCTCTAGAACCGAGAGGAGAGGAGGAGGAGGTTGAGTGAAAACAAGGAGGCAAGTGGTCGCCTGTGGTGCTCCATATAAAGGAAAAAGGAGAATAGGAACGCCACCAAAAGGAGTGACCAGGTTCAAGGTATTGGTATAAATGTACACTGCCAACAAGTACCAAAAAGGACTAGAGCAGGTACAGGAGGAGACAAAAGGTCAAAGAGGAGGTGACAACAATAAAAGGAGGTCTAAACACAAAGGGACCTAGACCTCGAAGGAGGTCTGAACCACAGAAGGGTTCTGGACCTCGGAGGAGATCCAGACTACAAAGAGTAAAGGAATTCGAGGAGGTCCTGAGGGCAAAGAGGTCCAAAAGACACACAAAGAGGAGGTCCTATGGACACGAGGTCCAAAAGACACAACCATGGGGAGATCCTATGGACAGAAGGTCCAAAAGACACAACAACGGGGAGGTCCTGAGGGTCAGATCCACAAAGGGGACACACAAAGAGGAGGTCCTATGGACACGAGGTCCAAAAGACACAACCACGGGGAGGTCCTATGGACGTGGAGGTCCAAAAGACACAACAACGGGAGGTCCCGAGGGTCGATCCACAAAGGGAGATCCCGACTCACGATCCACAAGGGAGGTCCCCGACTACGATCCACAAAGGGAGGTCCCGACAACGATCCATAAAGGGGAGGTCCTGAACGGTTAAGATCTCCAAAGGGAGGTCCTAACGCTTAGATCTAACAAAGGGAGGTCTCGAACGGTTAAGATCTCCAAAGGGAGATCCTAACAAATGATCTAACAAAGGGATGTCCGAACGGTTAACATCTCCGACGAGGATATAATAATCCTCATTTTACCTTTTATCTATAATTTTATTATAGGTAAATATGATGTCATGTGAACCCCGAGTGTAATTCTTAATGTTATGAAGGAAGAACCAAATAGATGGTCGTAAGTTCTTCTATTTACCACCCCCATAGTCGTAAGTTATGCTACGACTATCCCATAGTCGTAAGTCTTGCTACGATTACCTCATAGTCGAGATTCCTCACGACTAGGTCACCACTTTACCACCTTATAATCAAATGAACCTCGCAGACAAGTGGGTCTTATTGATTAAGGATTCAAACAACCATCATATCGCTGTTATTCTACGTAATAATGGCACGTAATACCCCATTATCTCTCGTATATAGTCATGGAGCGACGTGGAGGAATTAATACACCGTAATTACTACCAACATGCGCTGCACAGAGGTGATGAGGCGCCGCCACTCGAGTAACCGCCGCCTTCACGCACTATAAAAGGCGGCAACTAGAGAAAAGGAGGGGATCAGAGGAGCCATCAGAATACAAGCACTATTTGTAATAGTCTTAGTTTTTCCCCGATTGTTCAAGATACACTCAATACCATACACACACAGAATAGGGTTGTTATTCTCTCCTGAGAAGGCTCAACTCAGATAAAAATTCCCGTGTCGATCTCTCTCGATGATTCTATTCTAGGAGACCTCTTAATCAAACAATCTTTACGTAAGTTCGGTTCCTAAACACCGACGCTTGGCGCCGACCGGGGATCTTCCGTAATTTTTGTCAACATTCTCTCTGCTTTCCAAATCTCATGCACTCATGGCGTGAGAATGGAACGAGGAGAACTGGTTCGACTTGGCAGACACGCAGACGCCGACATGGATGCCGGATTCGTCACGAACCAAGTGATGACTCATCCTATGGCATTGCCGCCTCCGGGATCTTCCCACGATCCAGAGACAATGTCGCCGGTGGAGTTGAGGAGGATCCTTATCCCCACAACAAGACGCCCAAGAGAGGAATCTACCTCTCAAGGGCAAGGGTCAATCTGACCAGACCACACCTGTGTGGACTCACGACACGACGAGAGTTTTTCCTCGGCGTCCAAGTTCCCTAAGGCGGTCCGACTTGGTGAGGCAAGCTCTAGAAGCCACACTGGACTTCACCCAAGATTCGGTGATTCTCTCCGATAACGCCAGAGAGAGCGGATCAAGCATGCTTTTCCCGCAAATTCACCATCTCCGCAGAGTCACACCCGCCGACGGAGACTAAGATAACCTGATTTCCCTACTTGGAGGGGATTACTCCAAGTCGCCAGATGGTGTCTCGACGACCTCAAGCGGAGAGGCCTCGAGCGAAGTGAGAATCATCAACGGAGGTCTTCGCCCTTCCTCGATCAAGATCACTCTTCTAGAGACCGAGATGGAGACCCTTCCCAAGGTCACACATGCCCCTCGTGGCAATGGCCAGACACCACCATCAAGTGACACGACTAACGCCTTCATGAACGCCAGGAAATCTCGACATTCTCGCGCTTCATTGAGGCAATCTCAAGAGTCTAACATGGAAAATCTTGAGTCAATTCAAGGAAGAAGATTGAAGCTCAAGAATTTGCTCGGGCGATTCAATATCAATCGAAGAAGCTCGAGAGCTCCAAAGACATCAATGATTTTCTCGAGAATCCAACTCAAGAGCTAGCCCGAACGCCAAAGTTACGACCTCTTCACGAAGAGATTGCACAAAGGCTTCGAGTACAATGAAAAGCCGAAGCCTCGTCGACATCATTCAAGTAGTCGCATCCATACGACTTCTTCGGCTACAAATAATCCAACATATCACCACAGAGAAATCAAGAATAAAGAAGTCGTGGTCGATCTCCTACTCAAGAAATGTCTTCCAAATGACCGATGATCAAAAAGCTCCTGAAAGGTGATCGCTCACCACTCCGACATGGAAATCAGAATAAAGAGATAAACCACGAGGAGTATTCCTCAGAGGACCGAGACCTATTACATGTCGGGTCAACTCACATCGGGTATCATCGAGTACCACCACCGATGATATCAACCCTTCTTTTTCGCAAAGGAGACGCCAAGAAGTCATTATCGATGTCGGGCATTCTCGCCGATCTCCGAGCCGCTCACCGCCACCTCGCTTTCAACCAAGGAATATGGAGAAATTTGATGGTTCCCAAAATCCCATCGAATTCCTTCAAATTTACACAACAAATTGCTCGAGCAAAGCAGGAGGAGGAGAGCATGTGATGGCAAATTACCTTCCAACTCAGGTGAAGGATCCGCCGATCGTGGTTACTAAACCAACCACTCGAGTCGATCTATTCTTGGCAACTCGCGATCTTCATCGCAAATTTCAAGGCACGCATAATCGCCTCGAAAGGAGGACGACTTGCACCGATGAGACAGAACGACAACGAGACATTGCGCCACCATCAAGCGCCTACCAGTTCAGAACTCAATTCCGAAGTTTCGATTCATCTCACATCGTGGCTTTCTGCCAGGAGTCCGTAGTAGAAGGATAACAGAGGATATTGCTTTAAATCCTCCTACTGTCGCCGAACTCTTCAAATGGCCGATCGATATGCTATCGCTTCCGAGGCGGTCGAGTGGAACAACACAATCGATCGTGAAGACAATCCATCTCGAGAGCCAAAGCGGTTGGTAAGAAGAAGGATAAGAAAGCAAAAAGTCCAAGAATAAGATGAAGGGTCAAAACCCGCGGTTCCAAGGAGGTATTGGTCAGTGAATGATAAAGAGCCACGCACATCAAGTTACATTCCGACAGAGGCAAAGGTAAGCCTCGATCGAAAAATGATAAGCCTAGGTGGTGTCCTTTCCATAAAAAGGAAGGGCATGACCTTCAAGAATCGCCGTCTTCCAACGTAAAGCTTGAAGACTACTACAACGGCAAGAAGGACCACTTCCCACCCTCGAAAGGTAGGTCAAACAAGTGGTCATAAATCTTCGATGACGAAGAGGAGATGCCGCTCCAGATCCGCAACACACCATTGAACACATCTACGGGATCATCAGATATGAATCAAAGCGATAAATTAAGGTCAGCGAACGCGAGGTAAACTCCATAGATCCTCCTCTCGTCAATAAATTATCAAGTGGCTCAAGTCACCATTTTTTTCGAGAAGAGTGATCGCTCGATCCTTCAACTCACTGTGTCGATACTAATCGTGGTCGAACCCACCATCAACAATTGTCGTCAATCGAAGTTTTGTTGATGGTGGAAGCTCGTTAAATATTTTATTTACGAAAGTGCCCCGATGACATGCAAGTACCAGACCAAAGTAAGACCAGACGATACTCTTTCCATGGATTGTAACGATCTTCGCCAAACCAATTGGTCAAGTTTCTTCCTTAACATTTGGTTCACCAAGTAATTTCGTGACAGAGAAAATCTCCTTTGATGTGGTCGATTTCGACATTTCAAGATATAACGCCATACTTGACGACCAACTTTGGCAAAATTCCTAATGGCTACTCATTATGGATATCAATGTATTAAGATGCCAGTCCCAAAGGAGTAATTATAATCCATTGTGACAAGAAGATGGCGATACCGCGATCACGATCCCTTGAGATGGTAGGACAAATACCAACTCGAGAAGAAGTCACCTTCGACTAGCAAGTCGGGCTTCAAAGTCGCACTAAAGCCGAACGACAAAGTCAAAGAGGTTCCTCTCGACGCAGGGAGCCCTCAAGATCGCTTCAGACGGGATACTTCCGACCCCAAATAGGAAGACGCCTCATCACCTTCCTCCGAGCTAACGCAGATGTATTCGCGGGCAAGCATCCGACATGCCCGAGTCCTCAGGAGGTGATCGAGCACAGTTAGCCTTACTACCGGCACAAAGTACCAGAAACAAAAATTGCGGAGATTTGCCCCCGATCGACGGGATGCTATTAAATCAATTGATAAGCTACTTAAAGCGTGCTTTATAAGAGAGGTCAACCATCCAATGGTTGGCTAACCTCGTAATGGTTAGAAAGTCAAACGGCAAATGGCGATAAAGCGAGACTTTATCGATCTTAATAAAGCTTGTCCAAAAGATTTATTTTCCTTTACCTCAGACGATCGCTTGGTTGACTCTACCGCAGTTGTGAAATGTTAAGTTTTTAGATGCATATTCGATATCACCAGATTAATATGTGTCTAGACGATGAAGAAAAGACCGTGATTTATTACACCATTTGGTATATTTTGCTATGTCAAAATGCCATTTGGTCTAAAAAATGCCGCGCTTTTTTTCAACGCTTGATGCAGTAACTTTTTCATCTCAATTAGGCCAAATCTAGAAGCCTATGTTGATGACTTAGTTGTCAAAAGCATCAAGAAACTTAATCATATTATCGACCTACAAGAAACATTCGACAATCTCGTAAAACATCGCTTAAAACTTAATCTCGAGAAGTGTGTGTTTGGAATCTCTTCAGTGAAATTGCTTGGATTCCTAGTATCTATACGAGGAATTGAAGCTTAACTCCTAAAAGATAAAAGCCATTTTACAAATGCGCCTCCAACTACACGGAAAGAAGTCCGTAAACTCACTGGTGCATGTATGCTCTAAGTCGCTTCATCGCACGATCGAGAGAAAAGGGACTACCTTTCTTTAAACTTCTAAGGAGACACGAAAGTTTTGAGGGTCGAAAGAGGCAAACGCCGCTTTTGAGGATGTCAAGAGGTACCTTATTTAGTGTTCCTATTTCGCTCTCCGAGGCCGTAAGAAACGCCTTGGTTTACCTAGTCGCCACGCCACAGTAAAAATAAGAAGATCGTTGTAGAACGTGAAAATGTACAACAACCAGCTTTACTACGTAAGTGAAGTTTACACGACCTAAGGAGCGCACTTAGTCCAAAAGCTTCAGATGCCCTCCTCATGTCTTCGAGGAAATCATGCATTATTTTCAAAGACAAACTAGTCAGGCTGCCCGAGTTTCCCTTGGGAGCGATCCTCCGTATTAGGGAAACAATGACGATGGCAAATGGTCACGAACTTGGGGAGTTCGACATCCATTTCGTGGTCCCGAACGGCCGTTAAATCTCAGATCTTGGCAGATTTTGTCGCCGAATGGACAAATCTCAACTCCGCTCAGATCCCCAAGACGATTCCCACGACCAAAGGGATTTATGTACTTTGACGGTCGCCACTTTAAGTGGCTCTGGGGTCGGGTGGTCCCGTATCTCCTAACGGAGAGACCTTAAAGTATGCCATACAATTAAACTTTCAGCCACTAATGTGGCAATACAAGGTTTGTTAGTCGGTATACGAAAGCAGCGAAAGCGCTCGATTCGCCGACTACTCGTGAGAGGAGACTCTCAACTAGTCGTGAATCAAGTCAGAAGAGTACCAAAGGTTTCTAACCCGACAATGTCTCGATACTTATCGGAAGTACGAAGCTAGAAAAGCATTTTTAGGTTTCGAGGCACAATTCATCCTCGAAGGATAATTTCTCGCGCATCAAATTTTGCTCAATAGCTTCTTCCAGATCTTCAAGTACCAAAAGGAGTCTTTTGAACAACTCCAAGCTTTCTCGGTCGAAGAGCCGAGACACCTCCTATTGAGACAAATTTCTAGAATACGAGGATACATGGATGGCGCCCATCTATGATTATCTTCGTATGGTTTCAGACCAAGACCATCTCGAGGCGCATCGCTTATCCCTAAAAGCCAAAATGTATACTTTGGTCAAGGAGTTCTTCTATAAACGAGGTATTTCAAGGGGTGCTCATGCGATGTATTCCGCAGAGCTTAAGGATTAACACTCCTTCACGACATACATGGTGGCATTTGTGGAAATCATGCTTCCTACGTAACGCTATTCCAAGGCTTTTCGACAAGGTTTTTATCGCCAACAATGTTTCTATACGATGCTAAAGAGTTGGTTAAAAGTGTGTCCAAAGGCCGCTTATAGCAGTAAATACACCAACCAAATTTTGTGCATTACAAACAATACTTATCTTGGCCTTTTGCAACTGGGTCTTGATATCCTCGGGACCGCTTCCTAAAGCTCTAGGAGGTTTCGAGTTCTTTTGTGGCTATTGATACGCTCACAAAATGGATTGAAGCTTAACTTCGGATCGATAACAACTAAGCAAAGAAACGGTTTATGATGAGATGCGAATTACTCGATTTGGAGTACCAAGTCGAATAATTACAGATAATGGTAAGATTTTCGAGCGCAAAATTTCGTGAATTTTATGACGAGTTGGGTACCAAGTTATGTTATGCTTCGCGGGCCCATCCTCGTGAGTAATGGGGCAAATAACGTGCAAACGGCCAAATAATGAGAGGAATTAAAACTCGAGTCTTCGACTTCACTTCATCAAACGCCGGGGCTTGGGTACAAGAATTACCCTTCAGATATGGGCGCTCAGATAACTACTACCAAGCACAGAGAAACACCTTTCTTTTTAGTCTTTGTCGGCTATGCTTCTCCTAACTAAAGATACGGTCAACACGAGTCAAACATTCACGACTCCAACCAGAACAAATTCGAGCAGATGATATTAATCTACTTGAAGAAAGGAGAAACCAGCCCTAATTGCTCTCAAGAATCTACCAACAAGCCCGCCAAGATACTACGATCGAAGGTTCAACCTCGCAGCCTTTGTCAGAGGTGACTTGGTATTGAGGCTTTGCCAATCCAAGTCTAATCGAACAAACTTTCTCCCAAGTGGGAAGGTCCCACACAGTTGGTCGGGTTACTCGTCTGTGGTCGGTGACGATTGGCAATGGAAGACGGCCATGTTCTCTCAATTCTTGGAACATTGACCGCCACGCAAGTTCTATGTGTAACTAAACCATTCTGACAATAAAGAATCGTGTTTTTTCTATCTCTATTGTCTTACTTTTGAGTAGTGCTTTCATTATTTTTCGACTATGTTTTAAACACCCATTTTTTTTACATCGGTCAAGGCGATAACATCACCTAGTCGAAGCCTCTCTCTCTCGCATGTGGTCCCGCCCACTAGAAGGAGTTTCCTAGTGTCGACTGTTACTCGCTTTTATGGCCAACACAAAGAACTCGGTTTTATTTAGTCGAAATATTTTTGAAGGCCAACTCTTTTCACCTTAGTTTATTTCTTCGCTTAATTTGAAAATACTCTAAGAGAGCGACTTTCTCAGATTTGCTTAACCGCCTTGGGTGTACTCGCTTCATCTCAACTGGTCTGGAGGAAGAGACACATCTAGTCAAGTTTCTCTCTCTCAAGACGTGGTCCTCGCCTAATCGAAGGAGCTTCCTAGCTTTGTTCGCTTCCTACTCTTGCTACCAGATGACTTATCGAGTCCAACGGAGAAGGACGAGTAAATATTTTAAAGTCCTCTAGACGCTTGCTTAACTCTGTTGCCGCTTCGATTTGATTAAACTAGCTCTGAGATGTTAACATTACCTAGTCGAAGCTTCTCTTCTCTCAAGACGTGGTCCCGCCCACTAGAAGGAACTTCCTAGTGTCAACTCGCTACCACCCTTTCGACCAAAGGCATGACAATTGAGACCAAAACTACAAGTTAAACAAACCTCTCGCTTTCTGAAACCTTTACAGACTATTTACTTAGTTTGTCTAAACAAACTCAAAGAAATAGCTCGGGGCTAGGATAATTTGATTTCAATTTTAGTCTTTATTTCGTTAATTATCTTTTGAGTTACTAACTACTCGACAAGATGATTTGTAGAGACAAAACTATTTACTTAGTTTTCACAAACTAAGCAAATAGTCTGGGGCTAGGATAAAGTCATTACATTTGACTTCATTTCTTAGTCTTTAAATTGCTAATTATCTTTTGAGTTACTAACTACTCGACAAGATGATTTGCAGGAACAAGATGGATTACATCAACAAAAGATTGTTTTTCACAAGTTCATTACAGACTACTCAAGAGGGAGAGCCCAATCAGATCTCCTCTCAAACTTTCCTACTAACCGATTGCATCTCCTCCATCAGACGTCTTCCTTCCGCTTCAGAGCAGTTGAAGTCGGCTTCGAGTGGTTGCACATTAAGGTTGGGGTCATGAGCTTTAAGTTTTGCTAATGCATAACTTACTGCAGTTTCGACCGCCTCCTTTATCGATTCAGCTTGGTTGGCCTTCAGAGTGGTCACCAGATCTTGCAAAATCCCGACTTGATCCCCAATGGTACTTGTGTGAGCAAATTATTGTATCATCTTGAGGAGTCTTTCCTCACTATGTAGCTCACCAAGCACATTGTTCAGAGCGTGATGTTTCCTTGAAGTTTAATCTTCATTGCTTCCATCTCCGTTGAGTACAAGTCGAAGCTCATGAGCTTTTTGTTTTCACCACTTGCTCAAGAAATAAGATTGGTCAAACAAAAATAAACTCCTAGAGGAAAAAGAAAACAAAATAATCACGGGTAAAAGAATTTCTTACCCACTAGTTGAGAATCCAACTTCTTGACCTCTTCATTATGGGAAGCAACGGTCTCAAAGATACTTTTTCTCCCATGATACAATATCCTCCACATTCTTCTTTGCAATAAGGATTGTCTCGATTATAAATCACGGCTTTATCCGCGATTTCAGCCTCAAGTTCTTCAATTTAACGCCCATTGCTAGAAAGGAAGTGGAAGTGAGAAAAGGAAATAACTCAGAAGGACTACAGTAAAGAATTACTTACTTGATATTCGAAGTTCTCAACGTCTCAAGGTTTTGATCTTTATTTTTGGACATACGAGTAAGCTCGTGAATAACTCAAGTTTTCTCTAACTTCATTCTCGAGCTTTTTCGCCTCGCCTTCTTTTTTCTAAAAAGAAGCAAGAGTTAGGTAAAGATCAAAGATATAAGCGCCTTAAGTTCAAGACTTATCGCTTAATTTTTCCGCGACTTCATGGTTGCAGAGTTAGCTTTTTAAGCTTTTTCCTGAGGTCTAATACCTCTTCCTAAACTTTTTCGACTCCTCTTTTCATAATCGAGTTTAGTCGGCTAAGGTCTTAAGCGCCACCGCTTAACCCGCAAAGGATAACAAAGGATATGAGCATGGGTCAATCGATTGTAAGTTCTTCTACAACCATTGACCTAGTCGAAGTTCTTCACGACAAAGCCACCGGTCATAAGTCTTTACGACCATTACCTAGTCGTGAGTTTTTCCATGACAAATCCCGTGAAGCACTATATAAGTAGTCAAATCCAAGGTGACTATGAATAGTAGTGACTTACCACCTCTCTGCTTGCTTGCAGAGTTCTCTTTTCCTCGTCAGTAGTTTAGAAGTTGTCGATGATATTCACCGACAACAAAGAATTTGCTCTATGGCTTTCTCGCAAGATGAAAAGACAAGGAGAAACAAGAGAAGATTATACCAGATATATATAAGTACGATTAAGTACTTACATTCATGGTTGATCGAGCAAACATCGAGTAAAGTTACTCGGATCTTCAAATTTTGTCTACCCTCGTGACTTGGTCCCACCAAACCTTCTCAAGACGCTCATTATCAAAGGTATCCCTCTATTGGGAATATCGCTGGGATGGGGGACTCGTCGCGAGATCCGAAAGCGTAAGACCCTACGATGGAAGCAGCCCAAAGAAGTCAAGAAGTTGAAATACTCTTCTTCTTCCGATTCTAGAACTTCAGTTTCTTTGGGTACGGAGGAACGCAATCCGCAACGATCTCCTTTCCAAGACGGTGACGTAACCGCCACCATCTTGACCAGAGGCTTCGCAATGCTTCGTTTATCCACGACCATCTCAAGGGTCGAGCGACCGCCTCAAGAGTCGCAATGTTGTTGGAGCTTTCACGACCATCTCGAAGGGTCGCACTGTCGCCGAGTCTCCACGATCATCTCGTGGTCACCTTGCCATTTCAGAGGTTGTAGCCGCTTACTCATCGGGTACAACAGTACCTCATTGGTTGTCGTAACCACTTCAGCGCCACGACTTCTCTACCACTGGCCGAGGATGATCCTCGACCACTTCCTTGTTGTCTCTCCAAGAATGGAGAGGTAGCAATAGGCTTCTCAACTAAGCATTCTTGGGTCAAGGAGTCGGGCTAAAAAAAAGAAAAGGAAAGCAATTCAAAGTTGTGAAAAGGAAAAGGTAAATTTGCTTTACACTTTAGTATATTTCACATACCTCTCACCTTGGACCTAAACAGAATTTGGGAGTCACTTTCCCAACTGAAGATTTCTTCTTCTACGACCACTTCGGGTCAAGTTCGAGTTGAAGAATGGCTTAGCCACCACCACGCCCGGGTCGTGGATTTTGAACAGCACCATCTCTCCGTCTCCCGACTTTCTCGATGGCCGAGATCACCTCGACCACTCCAAGAGCAAAGATTGCCATCACCATAGGCTCTCATCGAGCGGTATTATCCTTCATTAAAGACATAAAATCCTTCCAGCTCTCCTTTTCCAAGTGCTTAACAAAACCAGAGGGCGTAAATCGCAAAGATTTTTTGTCATAATAGAAGGGTACCTTGGCCTTATGAGCTTTTGCGCTTTAGAGGTTCAAATTTACTTGACCTCCTCCACTTCATTATTTTAGCCTCGGCTCAGCATGCTATGTTTGCCACAAGCTTTGCAGAGGATCCGTCAAGGACTAGAACTCGAGCTCGCCCCTACTTTGTCGTCACCCCTTAAAAGTCGACGCTCTTGGACGAAGGAGCCGAGCCTTTGTCCTTTGTCAACCCTCGCACCGATGGTTATCAAGATGCCTTCTTCATCATCCCGACGATTTTCCATGCCTACTTCTCAGAAAGCAAAAAGTAAAGAGAAGAATTACTAATCGGTCGAAGATTTTCTACGACCAAGATCAAGTCGAAGTTTTTCTACGACCTTTCCTCGTACAGTAAGATTTCCTACGGTCACCACTAAGTTGTAAGTTTTTCTACAACATTTCTCTAGTCGTAAGTTCTTTCTACTTAACTATAAAGTCTTAAAGACAAAATCAACTACCGACACCTTTAGGCTAACCATCCTTTCCTCTCATGGATACTAATCGCAAGGATTTTAGGAACCGCCACATTAAGTGGCGAGACTTTCACAAACGAAGTTTGACTCTAACGCCAATCTCCGGTGAAAGATCTGCTCAAACAGATAAAGGCATCTTTTAAACAACTTTGCAGAAGACCAAACCGAGAGCTAAGTTAAAAATTCACTTACCCTCGCTAGTAGTCCCCGGTTGTCTCATAGCCCCAGTATCTCCACATAGGGATGCTCGTTTCTTCAAAGGACTAATTCGCGCGGTGATGAAATCTTTCACCACATGCCATCCTGGCCACCTTCCTTCTTCAAGTCCTTGATAGCTTGAACATAAGGGCAATCCTACCGATATCTTCGTGAGTCGAATCCCATGAAGATTGCTTTTCAGCACCTTCTTTCCACTAAAGAGAGGTCGTCTTCCGAGGTGACTTTCCAAGAAACCACCTCTTCTCCATCCCGCCACGAAGACCGGTGAAACTCAATATACTCCCTCGACTTCCGTCAGGAGTTTTAGACCACAACTTCCAAAGAATCCCGCTTGCCGAGACATTCCATAGAAATATTGAAAAGCTCAAGGTCCGCCTGAATTCTGTGCACGCCAAGCACAATATTTAAAACGCCAAGATGGTGATAGAGTTAGGACCAAGGTTCACTAACTCCACCCCAAAATGCTCGAGCACAACGGTGAGAAAGGGGTGAGCAAAGCAAAAGGCCACACTCACAATAAGCCCGAAGACGGAATTTGCCCATTCTCCTCGACGCTAATGTCGCCCAAATGCCTAAGCCATTTCACAAGAGTCTTCTCGAATCTTCCCTACGACAACTAGGGCTTGAATTCACAAGATCCATCTCCGACTCTTCCCACTTAGAAACTTTCTCGCCATCTCTCTGAAACAGAAATTTTGGTCGAAAAAGAGGGCACAATTGGAGTGGCAATGAGAAGGCAAGAACGACTCTACAAGTGAGAAGGCAAGAGGTTGAAAGAACAAAGAAGAGCAATTTGGGGAAAAGTAAGATCTTAGGTTTTACCTCGGTGAGTATATATAATCACAGACCTTGAGCCGGAGGCGTGATATTCCAAGGGTCGCCACCGCCTCAGAACCGCTTCAACAGACAAAGCAACTAAGCGCCGCTTGAGATTCCCCCTGTGTCCGCTCGAGAAATTCAGTTTATGCTACATCTCAAGCTTAAATTACTTCCTTGGTTAGATCTTTTCAACCAAAGGAAATGATAATCGGAAAGTTCCTTCTTCCGACACTATACTACGACCACCTTGTGATCGTGAGAAATGCTTTTACGACCACTTGATAGTCGTGAAGCAATTTTTTGACCAAGCACATTTCGTCAAAGTAGTATACAATCAAGAGTTTTTCCTTCGATTATTTTCACGATCCTCTCATGATCGTGAAGACCATCTAGAACCCCTTACCAAGTAAGTTGCTTTCACTTGAAGTCGGGGCTAGATGACGAGGATATAATAATCCTCATTTTACCTTTTATCTATAATTTTTATTATAGGTAAATATGACGCCATGTGAACCCCGAGTGTACCCTTTAATGTTATGAAGGAAGAACCAAATGGATGGTCGTAAGTTCTTCTACGACCACCCCATAGTCGTAAGTTATGCTACGACTATCCCATAGTCGTAAGTCTTGCTACGATTACCTCATAGTCGAGATTCCTCTACGACTAGGTCACCATTTACCACCTTATAATCAAATGAACCTGCAGACAAGTGGGTCTTATTGATTAAGGATTCAAACAAATATCATATCGCCGTTATTCTACGTAATAATGGCACGTAATACCCCATTATCTCGGTATATAGTCATGAGCGACGTGGAGGAATTAATACACCGGTAATTACTACCAACATGCGCTCAGCATAGAGGTGATGAGGCGCGCTTACTGGAGTAACCGCCTCCTTCACGCACTATAAAAGGCGGCAACTAGAGAAAAGGAGGATCGGAGGAGCCATCAGAATACAAGCACTATTTGTAATAGTCTTAGTTTTTCCCCGATTGTTCAAGATACACTCAATACCATACACACACAGAGTAGGGTTGTTATTCTCTCCTGAGAAGGCCTCGAACTCAGATAAAAATTCCCGTGTCAATCTCTCTCGCATGATTCTATTCTAGGAGACCCCTAATCAAACAATCTTTACGTAAGTTCGGTTCTAAAACACCGACAATCTCCAAAGGGGAGGTCCTAACGGTCGATCTAACAAAGGGAGGTTTGAACAGTTAAGATCTCCAAAGGGAGGTCCTAACGGTCAGATCTAACAAAGGGGAGGTCTGAACGGTTAAGATCTCCAAAGGGGAGGTCCTAACGGTCAGATCTAACAAAGGGGAGGTCTGAACGGTTAAGATCTCCAAAGGGGAGGTCCTAACGGTCAGATTTAACAAAGGGGAGGTCTGAATGGTTAAGATCTCCAAAGGGGAGGTCCTAATGGTCAGATCTAACAAAGGGGAGGTCTAAATGGTTAAGATCTCCAAAGGGGAGGTCCTAACGATCAGATCTAACAAAGGGGAGGTCCAACACAAAGCAGGTCTGGATCAAGAGAGAGAGGTCTAGACACAGAAGAGGTCCCGAAGGAGAAGCTGCTTAAAAGGCTCACAAAGCAAAAAAAGAGAAAAGGAAAACTCCAAAAAACTCCAGAAGAAACCGAACTGATTTAGTTGAAGTTTGGTTTAGTCAATTAAAGCTCTTTTAAAATCTTAAGTTAAGCTCTGAACTCTCAACAAAATCAAATGGTTCATTTTATTTTGAAAACTTCAAGAACTCGACAAACGGACGCTATATGCGCCATGTGCACGGTCTTCCAGTTGGCTCCGGGCGCCATGCGGAGGTGGCTTACGGAGGCATCAAGCGAGTCGCCACTTCCCTTCTTTTTTTTCTTTTGGTGGTGCCATGCGGTGTCGGAGGCGAGGATGCGCCGACGGTGCCATGCGTAGGAGGCGGCGCTGAGCGGGTTTAGGCGGTGTATGCGGGCATATGGCGGCGGGCGTATACGGCTCGCTTTGGGCCTCTCTCATCCAAGACACCGAGGGGAGCCCATATGGGGGCAAATTTTTTTGAGTTACTGTTCATGTGATGTAATCACTTTTTATGCAACGCAATTACTATTTATGTGGCGCAATTAGCGTTCATGCAATTACCGATCGGCTTGGTCATGCATTTCGAGTCGACTTTATATAGATTTAGAATGAATTTGCGATTTCCAATCTACGGTACAATCGAAATCCACCTTTTCATGCAATCCACCGATCGACATTGTGTCGGCGACTTCAAGTCGGCTCGCGGTAGATTAGAGCAGATTTGCACCATATGTTACAATCTAGAAAGCCAAATTTGCAGAATTGAAAGCAATCTAGAAAAAACGATTCGATCTATGAGTGTCGTTCTTCGACAGTTACCTTTCGATCTGAGGAGAGTCGATTGTGCTGATAACATGTTGAGGAACCGTCGCTGGCGAGTCCAGTCCGAGCGATTACCTCGTAGACAAGTATAGAATTGTAAGAACAATGCAAGAACACAAGAACAAAATAGTAGATTGAACGCAAAGATATAGGGGGTTTCTTGCTTCTCTTCATTCCTTCATCAATCGATCAATCGTTTACAATGAATAGCACCCCCTATTTATAGGCTAGAGACTCTGCTAGGGTTTAAGATGGGGAGCCCGCATATGGGCCAGCTTCTGGGCCAAGCCCATAGTTTCCCAACATCTTCTTTGTTGTACTTCCTCTCACGCTTCTCCTTCTCTTCTGTGTTCTGGTATTTTGGCAACTACCTTTTCCCCCTAATTGCGTTGTGCTCTTGGTTTTTGTATATTTTTCCTGGTGTCTGTTTTGACATATTCATTTTTTACTACTCTGGTCGGTTCTTCGTTATTTGTCAGATCTATTCTTTTTGTTGGTGCAGTTTGTTTCCTTTTATGTGTCTGGCTTGCATGGGTCTATTGTTATCATGATTTCTTCTCAGTATGGTTCTTGCTCGCTTCGTACTCTTTCTCCATCGATACATATTTAAGGTATTACTATGTTTCCATGATCATTACTATATTCCTGTCTTCACGTGAGGTTGTTTTCTTTTCTTTCGCTAGCTATTTCACTTGGCTATCATCGTTGTTCTTTCTTTTTTGCTTTCTTCAGGTGACTGCAATGATAAGAAGACAACATATTCTTTCTCATAGTTCTGAAACAGAGTTCCTTCATTTATAGTGTTACTCCTTACTAGGTTGCATACATTAGCCGTCCTATATTAGTTAGGTTCTAATCAGTAGTATTCTTGTTTATGTTTTGTACTCTCTGATTATCGTTAAATAAAACATACAGGAATTCCTAACATACCGAAACAGTTGGCACTATTCCTATCAGACCAATGGCGAATTGGCGATTCATATAAACTAAATTTTGCCTCTGTGATCTAATGACCATTGTGCCCCTACAGAATAGTTCATTCATACTCGATACCACGATTGGGCTGTTCTGAAATTGCGTAGAGTTTTGCGACATACCGCTTATCACTATACATACTTTTGTGCTGTTTTACAGGACAACCAAAAAGATATTTGTTTTGAGGAAGAAAACCTATCCAAGAACATTGACAATCCAGTTGGCCACCGAAAAAAGAAACAATGTTGATGTAAGCCCTTCCTATTGTACTCATGTAGTTTACTCTTGTCGGTGTTTTAGAACCGAACTTACGTAAAGATTGTTTGATTCGAGGGTTCCCCTAGGCTCAAAATCACGCAGAGAGGAAGACATGCAGATTTTTATATGTGTTCGGGCCTTTCTTCGCCGATAATAATAACAACCCTACTCCTGTGTGTATGTATTGGGTATGCTAGATTACAGGATGGAGCCAAAGACTAGAGTATTGTGCTTCTAATTGGCCTCTCCCTCCATTGTCCTGATGATCCCACCTTTATACTGACCCTCAAGTGTATAGTTGTATCTCCAAGATAAAGACCTCCTTAATGTATCGATCGTGGAGCCGCTTGATGGATATTATCAGGGGAGTAGTAACGCTCCCACGCTACTGCCAGCTTATCACCATAACAAATGAGTTAAATCATGCCATTATTCCGCAGAATAATGAAGAGTTTGCTGCTTCCATATCATTGAATATGGTGCGGAAGATTCTGGTCGACTAGGCCCACATGTCCAGTAAGCCTTATCGACTAGGATCTGTTTCAGAGGAGAGCTTACGACCGTGTAGTTGTCGAGAAGATCTTATTTATCACTGTGATAGTCGGGGAAAGACTTACGACTATGGGGGTGGTCGAGGAGGACTTCTACGACCATGGGGTGGTCGTAGAAGAACTTACAACCTCCAGCTTCTCCCTTATGAATAAGGGGTATACTTAAGAACCATATGACATCATTATTATCCATAATATAAATTATAGATAAATATTTAAATGAGGATTATTATATCCTCGCCATTCTAGCCCCCACCTTCAAGTGAAAATAACTTACTTGGAAAAGGAGTTGTAGATAATCTTACGACCAAAGAGGTGGTCGAGAAGAATGCTGGTCGGAAGGAAGAACTCTTCGACTTGTGTTTCATTTGACCAGAAATTTACTTGGTCAAGAAATTCGTAGAATAATCTTATGACTTACAAGGTGGTCATAGAAAATCTTATGACACCGAGTGTTCGCAGTATTGTAGTCGGAAGCAAAACCTTTCCGATTGCTGTTGCATTTGACCAGAAAACGACTTGGTCAAGAAGGCAATTTCGCTTGAGGTGTAAAGACTGACTCGGTTTTCTCAAGCACACAAATTTAAGAATCTGAATCGACTCTCACAGACCTGTCTGTTGGAGCAGTTCCCGAAGCGGTGGAAACTGTTTGGTCGCCATGTCTTTAACTCGAGTGTGCGGTTATAAATATTCACCGTGGGTGAGACTAAGGTCTTTTACCTTCCCTAAATCGCTCATACTGTTCAAACTTTTGAGTTCTCCGCCACCGACCAAATAGAACTTCCTCCCGAAACCTTTCCAAATCCAAGTCTCTCATTCCTGAGGGAGATGGCTGGAGCCGCTTCCCAATGGGCCGAATCGGAGATGGACACGACCAAGATCAAGGCTTTGGTCGCCGCCGAGAAGATCCCAAAGAGGAAGTTCGTGAAGTGGATCGAGGCTACAGGGCAGCATTAGCCATCGGGGGAGATTGGGCAAATCCTTGTCTTCCAGGTGTTCTGTGAGTGTGGTCTTTGATTGCCCGCTCATCCTTTTCTCACATTGGTACTCGAAAACTTCCAGGTGGAGTTGGTGAATCTCGTTCCCAATTCTATCACAATGTTGGGGGGTGTTCGTGTACCTGTGTGAGGCCTATCTGGGGATTTCGGCCAACTTGGAGTTGTTCGAATTGTAGATTTCTACTAATGACTTCGGTTAGGCGGAATTGCTTGTAGTCGCAATCAAGCTCCACGATGCTAAGTCGAATGAGTATATTCAGATGTTTACCCAGTCGTCGTGGCTGGGGTGGAAGAAGAGGTGGTTCTATTGGGGGATAACCAATGAGGACAACCACTCCTTCGCTGGGAAGCTGGCTGAAAAGATTCCTTCCTGGGATTCGTTTCCTAAGGATTTTGGTCGGATTGTCCACTTCATTCGAGCCATTACAGGCTTGAAGGAAGAGGGGCTTACTGGATGGCACGTGGTAAAGGATTTCATCACGCGCCGCATCAGCCCTCTAAAGAAAAGGGCTCATTCGATGTGGAGGTACTCGGGGCCGCAAGACCCGACCAGGGACTACGAGAAGGGTAAGTAAACTTCTGATTTTAGCCTTCTTTCTGTAGATTTTAAATTTGGCATATTGAAAGTTTTCTTATCCCCACAAACCTCTCACAAGAGGAGATTGACTCTCGGGTGAAGCTTATCTGTGAGAAACCGCTAGCCCATGTGGTGTCGACTCCAATCCTGGCTAACCTGTCCCCAGAGGACAAGGTGGAGTGCCTAAAGGTAATCAAGAACTAACTTTGTCTTTAAGACTTTGTAGTCAGAGAAAAGCTTACGATCAGTAAATCGTCGCATTTAAAGCTATTTACTGTGGGGTTGTCGATAAAAGCTATAACATGGAGATGGTCGAGAAAAACTTACTGATCGACTTTTTAATATCTTCTCTTTCTTATCTCTTTAGAAAGTAGGCATGAAGAATC
The DNA here is from genome assembly GCA_036346405.1 of Phyllostachys edulis. Classification (NCBI taxonomy): domain Eukaryota; kingdom Viridiplantae; phylum Streptophyta; class Magnoliopsida; order Poales; family Poaceae; genus Phyllostachys; species Phyllostachys edulis. The sequence goes on from JAYEVD010000614.1 coordinate 67,089, forward strand.
GTCGAGACGCATTAAGAAGTCGAACCGATGGTCGCTGGTGCTGTTGCTGAGCAAGAAGATGCTCCTCGCATCAAGAGGGGAAGCTCATGCAAGTCGCCGACAAGGACAACAACAAGTTCGAGCTCACACTTAAATCCGACTTTTTGCTAAATATGCAAATAAAATAGTCAGCAGAGGAAGCAATTGCGGCAGGAGTAGTTGAAGTGTTCAAACATAAAGCCCCCAAGACCAAGGTACCCTTCTACTATGACAATAAAACCTTCATAGCCGCCTTTCCCGCTTTTATCAAGTTTACTCAGAAAAGGAGAACCGAAGAGTTTCATATCTTTTGTGAAGGAAACCGCCGCACAAAGAAGCACACGTGATCGAGGGTAGTGCTGCCTTTTGAGGTGGTCAAGACCGGTCTCGACCATCCAGAGAGCGATGATGCTCATTCAAGACCTACGACTGTGACGAGTCATGGCCGCTTTCCCAACTCGAGTCTCAACTAGACGGTTGAGAAAAGTCGAAGAAATCTTCCCTAGGGAAGGCTTCTTCTAAGTTCAAGATTAAGTCCAGCACTCGAAGGTATGTAAAGAGACAAAAATGTAAGAACAACATTTACCTTTGCATTTTATCACCTTATGTGCTTTCCTTTTTATGATCTTAGTCCAGCTCCACTCACCATCAAGGATGTTCCTGTCAAGGAACCCACTGCTGTTTCTCCAGCAACTAGAGAAATAACAGTGGCGGTGGTCGAAGGGTCGTCCATTGTCCGAGTGATGGAGGATGTCGTTGGTGCTGAAGCGCCTACGACCATAGGAATGGTCGGAGAGGTCGAAGCGAAGACAGCGTCTGGTGCTGCAGAAGCATTAGGCCAGGAAGATGGATTGTCAGGCCATCGCGCCGGGAAGGAAGCCATTGTAGATGTTCCTCCTGGTCCTCAAGGAATCGGGCGTTGGGAAGTCGAGGATGAAGAATATGCCAACTTCGCCTCGAAGTTCTTCTTGACCGCCTTCGTCAGGATCTTCTGATTTTAGACCTCGTGCTCATGTCCCTCACCCTAAAAATATTCCCGACGGAGGGGATGTTTTTGATGACGCGCGTCTCGAAGAGGTGTGGTGGGACCAAGTCCAAGAGATTGATGAACTGAAGAACCCCACGAGGGTAATGTCTTCATTTGCACGAATGACAATGAATGTAAGTACCTGTTGATCGGTATTTGAACTCATATATTTTCTCGCTTCTAACTGTCTTTCTTTATGCAAAAAGCGTTGGAGCAAATTGTTACTGTTGTTGAGTACAATAGGCAACTTGTCCAACCGCAACAAGAAAAAGTGGAACTCTGCAAACAGGCAGAGAGGTGGTAAGTAACTGCATTTTGAAGTCTTTTATCTTTCACCACTTACACAAGATTTGCTAGGGTTGTCGTAGAAGATCTTACGACTAGGTTCTAATTGTAGAGAACTCACGACTGTGGTATTGTCGAGAAGATCTTACGATTAGGTAATCGGTCGCAGGAAGGT
>JAYEVD010000316.1:0-86340 GCA_036346405.1 Phyllostachys edulis
GATACTGGAGACTGGGAAGCTGGCCAATATCCAGAGGTAAGGTGCCTGTGAAGAGGTTATACTCAAGGATGAGCGTTGTAAGTTTGTGAAACATTCCTAACCCTGCAGGTATGGTCCCAGCCATTTGGTTTCTGCCAAGTCCAAGCCAATAGAGCTCTCGAGATAGGTTGGTAATAGTAATTGGCATAACACCTACAAGATTGTTTTGTTCAAGGTCTAGTATTCCCAAGTTGCTACAGTTGGTTAAGGATGTGAGGAAATCCCAATCCCTAGGCTTTGTGGCTTGGAGCTGATTGTGCCCTACCGAAAATAACTTCAAATTACCGTGGATGCCGATATCCCTTGGAATCAGACCATGATATCGATTTCCACGAAGAACTAAATATTCGAGCACAGATGCATTTGAGAAGGAGGCTGGTATTGGGCCTTCGAATTGATTGTCCAATGTGCCAAAAATCCTTATCCTGGGAAGCTTAAAGCCAATGTCGGGCGGCAGTGATCCTGAAAGCTGGTTGAAGCCAAGGACCAAGACTTCGATGGAAGAAATATTGAAGATCAACGGAGGAAAAAGACCTTCCAGCTTGTTATACAGGACAGTGAAGTAAGCAAGGTTAGTTATCTTACCTAGAGCTTCAGGAATGTTGCCACTGAAACTGTTCTTGGCAAGATTTAAGATTGTCAATGATGTTAGGTTGCCCAGCCAGCTAGGGATCTGACCATGGAAGGAGTTCATCTCCATGCCAACGATCGTGAGGGCTGTGAGATTGGACAGTGACATGGGAATTTCACCAGTCAGATTGTTGTGGGTGACATTCAAAAATGTAAGCTTTGATAGGCGACCCAAAGGAGCAGGGATGAAACCAGACAGGTAGTTTGCGCTCAAATTCATGGTACGAAGTGCTGCACAATTGCTGAGGCTGAACGGGATCTCACCTTCCAGGTTGTTGGCTGACAGATCAAGGACGTGGAGGTGGGTGAGGTTGCCGAGCTCTGGGGAGATGATGCCTGCAGCTAGGCCGGAGTCCGGCAGACATATGGCAGTGACACGGCCTGGGTGCCGGCGGTGGCTGCAGGCCACGCCGTTCCATCGGCAGAAATCAGGTGCCGGCGTGTTGGTGCCATTGCCGACGGCATCCCAGGAGGACAGTGTATGTGTTGGGTCACTGGTTATGTGGGATTTGAACGACAGGAGCACCAAGAGGTCGCTGTCATTGGTGGATAGAGAGGTGGATGCGAGCAAGAGGATGTGGGTGAGATGGAGCATCGGTACCTGCCATGTACATGGGTGAGACACTCTCTTGATCTTCATTGTTGAGCAAGGGGGTGGATGTGGTGTTGTGGTGATCTACACTTGCTGCTTGTTGCCTGCTGCCCTCCCATGGATGGTGTGGAAGTCGTTAAATAAGACACAAAAATCTACACTAGTGGCCAGAGTTGCACCAGGAATGTGATAGAATCTGCTTTCAATTCTAGTATCGTGGACGACTTGTAGTATTGTGTTCACACTCTAGTTGAAGGGGAAATTATCTACAGGACACTGCACATTCGCGTTATTTGCCAACGGACATTCAAAAATCGTGTTGCAGCCAGAAAACATCGCAAAAACGTGTAATTTGGCTGTTAGACACTCTCATTAAAATAATATATCCGAGTGATTAGGAGAGAGAAACTTTGTAAAATGTCCTCAATGCCCCTCACCTCCTCCGGTGTGACTAGGCCCCACATGGCAAGACACCTCCTCCACGCAAATGCCGCTCACCGCACAAGCCGCCACGCCGCCGCCTCTCTCCGCCGCCGACGAAGCTTGGCCACGACCCGATCGCGTCACGCCGTGCCACACGACTCCACGAGCAAAAGCCCCCAAGAAAAGTTTCAGAGATGAAGCTACAGGACAGATAGGGCGTCTCTACCGTGGCTTGGGGCGGCACATGTTGCCGGCGGTTGAGTGGCGGGGAGGTGAAAGCAATTAGCAAAATGGATTGCCCGAGGTCTACTGGAGCTAGGGGAGGCGGATTTAGGCTCTTGCCATACTGCATGGCTGGGCACAAAAAGAAGCGGCGGCCGTGGAGAAGAAGCAGCGATGGTGCGCACGATGAAATTGCGACCAAGATGGAGGGAGCATGAGCATAAGGTGGGTCTAAGGATTCACCAAAGTGGTCGGCTTCGACAGAAAGGCGCCGAGGCAGGCCGACGGCCATGACCATGGGTGGCGCGGCAGAGGTCCTCACGGCGGGGTGTCCTGGAGAGAAGATAGCACAAGTGAGTGATCGAGGAAGATAGAGGGGGTCTACTACATGCTCAAGGAGAAAGGAATCGGAAGGGGATGCGTCGGAGAAGAAGTAGCAGCGCGGGCGGCGGTGGCGGTCGGAACCGGAGAAGAACATGGGCGCGCGGCGCCACAGTTGATGGATCCCAAAATTGGTCGAGGGGATTATCTCCTGGTGATGGATGGCGCACCGTGACGCATACGGCGGGGAGAGGGGGGTTGTCGGACGGCCGGATGACGGCGTGAGCTTAGCGAAAGTGGCGGCTTGGCTTGAGCTCCTCGAGCTACACTGTGGCTTTTGTGGAGAAGAGGAAAGGAATGAGAATGCGGCGAGGAGCAGGGGAGCTGCGGCCTTCTTATGGCAATGGTGAAAGCGTGGAAAGGAAGAAGCGCCAGAGGCGATGCGGAGTGGAGAGAGAGAGAGAGAGTGAAGTGAAGAGAAGAGGAAGGGTAAAAGAGACATTTCACATGCTTTCTCTCACCTCTTTCACTCAAAAATAATATAATAATCGTCTTAGTGTCTAACAGCCAAATTACACGTTTTTGCGATGTCTTCCGCCGCAAAGACGATTTTGGATGTCCGTTGGCAAAGGAGGCGAATTTACAGTGCCCTATAGCCAATTTCCCCAAAGTTGAACCGAGCATTAGCTCGAGTGGCTTGCGTTGCCGGAGTTCAGGAAACCCACCCGGTTCGATCCTGGGATCGAATCTGGTGTGTCTCACCTGAAATAAATCAGGGTACATATACGCTTTGTGTGTTAAGTGAGACAGCGTGTACATGCTCTCCGGAGGCTATGGAGCCTCCGATTAAATCCCTAGCTTGTGTAGGGGATGTGTACATCGTGTCCGTCCGTCTTGTACCTCTAAAACATTACATATAAAAAAGGTCAAGGTTTTAAAACTTTGATCATTAGTATATGTTAAAATTTATAAATTAACTCCATAAAAATAATGTGATTAAATTTGTCTTGCAAAATACTTTTCACAATGACAACAAAGAATAAATCGAGGGAGAAAAAAAGGGGTCACATAGAAAAAAGGAGCAATAAAGTGATAAGTAGATAAATATGTCCATAAAAAGCTGTAAACGGTCCACCATCAATAGTTCTATATTCTTCTCGGCTAAGTACCAAATTTTAATCTACTTCCCCGTCTTTTTGTTTTGTTTTGTTTGAGGAAGGCAGCATATAAATTTGAACTCTGACTGTAATTTACCTTCTATTTTTTTAAGCAAATACATTTTTTACGTAAATTTCGAGCAATATGTTAGCTGATTATTAGTGCAGACGGTGGCTCAGAAATCAACATGAGCGTAATTTTGTATTTCATGTATTTCAAGCATGAGATATCATTTTGTATATCTCGTACTTTCACTTTTCATTCAGATTTTATCTGGCCAATTTGGAATTGGTGAATAGTGGTGCTTATTATCAATTGTTAGTAACGAGAACCGCAAACAATTGAAGCTCTTGTGAGTTGTGAGTACGTACGACGCTTACTCATAGCTAAGGTTGAAAACACATCGAATATGAATCGAATAGTGACCATACCACATTTGTATTTGTATTTTTTTAAATGAATATGAATGTGAATATGAATATTCTCAGATACAAATACGAATCAAATGTTGTAACAAATATGAATGTGAATCTAATGCTTACCCAATTCGGTCAAATTCAAATATCAATATAATGAAGTTTTATACAATAAGTTTAAACTCCAAATTTCTACAAATAGATTTCAAATGTATAGAATCACATGTCAAACTCCCAAAACAACGACTCTAACGGCTACGGCGGCGTGGTGAGAGATGGTGAGAGCTGTCTTTTGGCGAGGTTGGCGGTGGTACTGTCGTTAGGGGTAACTACTCAACGTGGCTAGACACTAGATATTGAAGTCTAGACTAACATCTATTGGCTAAAGTAGTGCTAAATGTGCGCTCGATGCTCAAAACGCGGTGACACAACTAGTTCTTCCATGACGACTTGCGACGGCACAACGAGGTTAATGGTGCGGCTACGCTACGGCCATCTATGAGCTTCATTGACTAGCCTAGAAGGTTTATAAGACGAAAAAGGCTACAGGAATGCAAGGGCTCACCTGGAAACTAGATGAGGAAGGAGATCGATGCGGGAGCGGCATTGCGTGCTCCGGGCCGGCGACGGGGACGAAGGATTGTCAGCGTCTTGTGCATAGGACAGAAAAAGGAGGCATGCATTAGAGAGAGGAGATCAAGGCAATCAAGATGCGCGAGATGATGAAGGCAAATGCTCAACGGACAAGGCGGGAGAAGGCGGCGACAATGTGGTGTGCTTCGGCGAGCTCCGCGGACGATGACGACTCCTTTCGTCTCTGTGAGGAAACAAGCACAGAGGAGGTGAGCGTACGGAAGAGGGAGTCAAGGCGACCACAATACGCAAGATGATGAAGCCGGAGACTCACCCTGACGGTCGGAATCAGCAATGAAGTTGCGGCTAGATTTGGGGGGAGAATGCTTGTTCTTAACTACTCGAGGCGGAGAAGAGGGAAAAAAGTAGGGAATAAGCAGCGGGGAGGTTGGCGAACACGGTGATGCGCTTGGCCGGTGCTTAAATAGCGAGGAGCGGTGGCAAGACGAACGCGACGATACCGTGGCTCGAGGGCAAGATCTCGTGCGCGGCGCGCGAGAGAACGGGGCACACTTGTGAGGTGACAAGGTCTCGGTGAGATGAGAGGGGGCAAGAGGCTCGAGGTGAAGGCTTGACGTAGCTCTGGTGCACGCGGCTCGAGCGTATAATGCAATGGCCAATGGGTGACGAGCAAGCGAGTTGGCGTGCGGGGGAGAAGATAAACAGTAAGGAGCCCTGATAGGTGCGACCCACATGCCAGCGAACGCGAGTGAGCTAGGCTGCAGTGCGGCGCGCTCGGAGATGGGCCTACGAGGCTGGGCTAGGTTGCAAGGGAGAAAGCGTGGGCACGCTGCTGGGCTGAGGCACGTGGGAACGGGCCGAGGGGAGAGAGGGAGGCTAGGCCGGCAGGGAAAGAATTGGCTCAAGGGGAGAGAGATAGAGAAAAGGTTTGAACTTTTAGAATTGAATTTGAAATTTAAATTCAAATTCTAAGGAAATTTAACACATTATTTAACTTGTAGTTTTTTATAATTCCTGCTTGGAGTCAGGAATTTGACTTACCTTTTTGAATGCAGGCCAAGCTTTTGGAATTTCTCAAAATACAACAGAAGTTTTTGAAATCTAAGAAATTCATGCAAGTTTCAAAATATTAAATAATTAGGTTGTTACAAAGAGACAGCGAAGGTTCATGACTTTACAAAGCGCAGACAAACACTTTTCCACTCGAAGCACGTGCGTGCGTGGGTGGTAAGAGCAGCTATCCTTTGCTACCACCACCAGACTACTGGCCCGTCGTTGTGAAGATGACAATGAAGTACTGTGACAAATGAGCTGCGTGTCGGGATGTGGCTATCAATGGCAATGTTTGAAAATAACTTTTGAGGGGAAAAAATCTCAGCCCATCTCATTGTCATTATCTTTGACAAAAGAAAACAATAATGTGTGAAAATTGGCTTTGTGAATTTCCAGACTTCACTCAACTTTAAAGTTTTTCTTTGATTAATGTAAAACGAAATAAGATATAGCAGATGGATTCATGTATTTTTGCAAGATTTTCAAATAGAAAAACAACATGCATCAGTGGACATGGTTTCAATAATTTTCTTTTATGTTTGATGGGAAATAATAGTATATGCCTTTTTTAATCCGCAAAAGAGTAGTGAAGGGGCCGATGAGTGTTGTTAGCAGCTCTCTTGCTACTTTTCAAATAAAATAAATTGTGGGTCGTTTTTTTTAATTATTCACAGGAATTCAAGCCTAGCCCTCGGAACACGCACGATGGCGTTTGGGCCCAACTAGTTAGTGTAACATCCAGTATATGTATGATTGGATTCCATGTAACATCCAACTGCGGCTTAACTTATTCAAATAACCCTGCAAACATGTAACAGTAATCAGAAATAGTTTAGCCAAACTAGCAATTATCTATTAATGATCATAATTAAAGGGATAACAAGCACCTAGCCATACTTTTGGTTGCTATTGTGATGCTTGGAATCCAAAGCATAACCAACCATTCTTAAGCATTCAGTTAAACAAGGGCAGGGTTGTCACGTTGATGGCCATATGCAAATTTGTTACAAAAAAAAAACAGAAACCAAACATTTGGGGATTTTATGTTGGAAATATGGACAATATTTTAATTACAGATTTTATTATGAGGTAAAGATTACAAATAAGTAGAGATGCATAAAACAATGCTAACAACAAGCAACTCATTGTACTTCTAAACATACATAATAATAATATTATAACAGAGCAATTTGGCAACACAACCAACTTATAATTGGGCTTGATGAAGAATAGAAAGTAGCACATACTCGATCAAGGTCGTAAGCGTAGATGAAGCAAAGGCAAGAAGCGATCACGCATGAATCGCTGCCCAAAAACCTTATTGTCGTTCTGTGCAGGTACTCTTTACTGCAATGGTTCAGAGATATCCGCTCACCCTCCTTCCCGGTGCACGCCGAGGAGAATGGATGGCTTGGTTCGATAGCACAACACACCAGCACAGTAGAACAGAGAGGAAGAAGAAGAAATGGAAGTAAATCAATTGGTCTTTGGTCTAGACATCTCCAGATCTTTTTAAGGTTGAGACAATTACTCTCTAGTAACTGCATAATAAAAAGCATAATGAACCACTGATAACTGCTAATTGAAAAACCAATTTATGGTAATTAAGCAGTGTTTATCATATCCTGACTATACCCTAGTCTACGGCTCCGACCAGTGACCACACTGGTTTTCCAAATGAACACACTGGTCTTTAGAATGACTACACTGGTCTTTCGACCAGTGACCAGGCTGGTCTTCCGAATGACCACGCTGGTCGGTACACTGGTCTTCTGAATGACGACACTGGTCTTCCGAATGACAACACTAGTCTTCATGACAACACTGGTCTTCTGAACAATTTAGTTTGACCAATATCAAAGAAGAGAGATAGAGAAATGCACAGTTAGCAAAAAAAAATATGGACTAGGTTCACGACACATTCATGGTCGCACATTCGCCAGGAGAGTCTTGAACCGTCATGTCCGTTAGCCAACCATCGTAAGTTGCTAAATACACCAAAAGCCGCATTCCCACTAGTCACATGGGTAACTGTTAGTGTCTTCTAACCAGTTAAGTGGTCTTTGATTGTCCAAGGCCGTATAGCTGGTCGTACATGACCTAAACTGGTCGTCGATCAGTTTGGTCATTATAAAGAGAATTTAGACTTCCTTTATAAACTGGTTGTAAGTTCATAACCGTAATGTAGTAGGCTATATTAAATGGGCCTCCTTTGACAAAAAAAAAGGTTGATCTGATTAAGAATCCTCGTCACAAGTCGCGCGTGTGTACGCTCGTGTGTGTGACTTTAGCCGTAGTCCTCCTCATGTCACCCCATGTCACGTGTCACATGTTTCGAGGGGCATCAAGAACTCCACATTATAAATTGCTCTCCCACCACTTGGTTTAGTAGTATGAGACTAATCCATCCATGCTTTGGAATTTAAGGAATGAGTATGCATTTACACTTATGAGCTAATTCTAGCATTTTAAACACGATGAGAAAGCAAATAGTAGACTTACAAAATGATCATGTGTAGTCATGGCTCCTTTTGCCAAGATGACCGCTGAGTACAAGAATTGACTGTTAAGTTTGGTTGTGATGAAACAAGCATGGACTTCAAGCTATGACTCTGCCGTGTTAACCAATCTGCTTCCAAACTTCGTGACTTCACGCTAACTTCCAGAAGGGACACAGTGAATTGTGGCTTGTTTAGCAGTCTGAACTTGAAATTTTCACATTAGACGTATTTGTTGACACAAGCTTATACTTTGATCCAGTCTATGACCATCTCCATCCTTGAATTTTGTATGTGTATATCTGTGTGCCTCTGACCTGAGAATTTGGTTTTGTCTTTTTCCAAAAAAAAAATGTTCTAGAACAACTAATTATCTCCTTCATCTTTTGGAAGAGTTTATTTATTGGGTTTAAAAAAGGTTTACTAGCAAAAAAAAAATTACAACAAGGGAAAGTGTTTGATGACAAAACCAAGCTTTTCCTTATTTTCTTTACGAAGGTAATTCTACAATAGTGAAATGTATTCCAAAATTTTCAACTGCCATTCTAATACAGAAACAAATTCACGAAAACTGCGAGCAATTCCTAAGAATATCAAGAACGAGATTTAGAGGAAAACCAATCTAAACTAAAGAAATTCCATCGACCTTAGCTTGTCCAATACAAAGTGTAGGATCGTTAATGGCAATCAGAGAGGGGGTGAATGATTATGAACGATTTTTCACCAATGCCCAGACGTCAACAACAAATTTTCTCCACGAATCGATGTAACAAAGAAGAATGATATGAATAGCAAAGACAAATATTCGCCGATCGCTAAACAATAGAGCAAGAAAGCATTGTGAAGGAAAACAAAGATGTCTGACCACCACTAGCATCTAATCCCATCAAACCCCTGGGATCAAAATCAGCAAAACATGCTGCCGCCACAAGCACTCACGTACATAGGGCCTGTTTGGTTGAATACAGTATTGCTCGCCTGGTCTGGAGCACTTCACGAACACGCTCGATCTTGTTTGGTTGATTACCGAGAGCTGGGTGCCAGCGAGAAGATACAGGTGCCAGCGCCAAAATGAACGCTGGTGTTCCTCCCCACGACCTGCGGCGTTGCTCGCTTCTTCTTCTCAACCACCGCCTCCTCCCGATCCCTCCAGATCTGCTTGTCTCCGTGGCCGGGCCACCATCGATCCTCCTCCCGAGCTCCCGTCGGGCCTCCTCCTCCTCCCGGCCGGCCTCCCCTCGTCCTCCTTTGAGCCTCCGCCGCCTCGCCCTCCTCCCGAGGCCACGCCAGATCGCCCCACCGCCTCACCTCCTCTGCCCGAGCCTCCCATGGCCTCGCCTCCTCGCCTGAGCCTCCGTCGGCCTCGCCCTCCTCCTCCACCCGAGCCGCCCTCCTCCTCCTTCCCCGAGCACCCGCCTCCTCCTTCCCGAGGCCACGCCAGATGGCCGCCTCCTCCGCCCGAGCCTCTGCTGACCTGCCTCCGCCTCGCCTCTGCTCTCTGGGCCTCCCCTGCCTGGCGTCCACCGACCTCGCCCTCGCCTCACGCCTCGCCCTCCTCCTCACTTGAGCCACTGGCCTCCCCGAGCACCCTGCCGCCCCCTCCTGTTGTCCCGAGGCCCCCTGCCACCCCATCCTTGGTTGTCAACAGTGCTGCAGTTGAAGCTAGTTAGTGCGCTCAGTTTCTCATCCTCCTCAACATCAATCATCTTTGTGACAATGTGCGATGGTGAGAACACATCAATCACATATTACTATTGTTTCCTTTTACTCTTATATATTTGTATGATCTGCTACTCAGATGGATCTAGAACCTACTCATTACATTATCAAGCAGCGAGCTTGAACATTAGGTGTCCTAGTTGTTATCCTGCCATTATCCGTGGTGGCGGCAGAGACATTATCTTAATAGGTCGCCAAGAAAGTATGGGCCATTGGTGGATAGGATTTGTTGAGGTAAACAAGGCTAGATCAACTGTATAATTCAACCGATACAAATTGCATCAATCAACGAATGAGGAAAGCAGTGATTCGAAGCTTTCACATCGACATGTGATGCCGGTCTATGTGACGACTCCAACCTCGTGATATATCGCAAGAGGTCCGGGAGGACCTTTTTTTTTTGCGCTGCGGTACCACCATAGAGAGGTGTGGTAGCACCGCTCGGTGCTTTCCCGAGGAGGTCTGCCAGGACCTCCCAGGAGGTCTTCAGGACCTCCTGGAGGTCTTGATCAAGCCGACCTCCCAGGAGGTCTTTAGGACCTCTGGAGGTCTTGCTCACCACCCCACGGTAGCATCTCCAGGTATATCACAAGAGAGGTCCGACAGGACCTCCCAAAGAGTCCCGAGGACCTCCTGGAGGTCCCCGCCTGCATCCATCGAGCTAGTCCCGAGGACAGCGAAGCTAGCTCACACAAGAACACAAGCTAATATCATAACCACGAGGTCAAACAAAGATGAAGCAGACAAATTAAACTTTATATAATAGGACCTTATGGTCAAGCTTGTTAACAAGAGGTCTGCCACCGAGGGCTTACAAAACCAGCAAGGACTTACAACCGGCAACAAGGAGCTCTAAGGCTCCAACACCAAAAGCGAGCAACAGCCATCCAACAAGCACCACAGGCTGTCGGGTGGAGGACGCCCTAAGCGACTTAGTCGTCAAGAACTCCTCCTCAAAGAGGTCTGCACTGCCCTGCACTTGATCATCTTCATAATCTGCTTTGACACAGGGCTTAAGCCATGAGTACTTTGAATGTACTCAGCAAGTCACAGAGAGCAATTATGCAATAATATTCATGCAAGGGCTTACCAATTGAGAGTCAGATGGTTAGTTTTGCAAAAGCCGATTTGGACAATGATAATAGTAATAGATTGAAGGCAGCGAGGTAAAACAATAATACATAATAGATTTGAAGATTGAAAAAGTGGAGGGAGCACCAACTCACATCCACAACAAAAATGGGGGAGGTCTGGTCACACCAGTGGCCAGGTCCTCACCCACAAACCGCTCTAGAGCACCCACCCAGAGGTCCGAACCAGCCCTGGACCACTACCCGAGCCAACCCCGACCCCTCCGAGCCGCCAAGGTCTCTTCGAGGCAAAGCCAAGGCATCTCATTGAAGTATCCAATGGCACAAATTTTGAGACAACTACCCTTGCACCATTTTCATCGAGCATGTCCATGACCAAGGACTTGGCTATTCAATAGATCTTACACTCTGCAGAGGTGTACAACTTTACCCATAATCCACGATCTCTCTAGCGGGGCGGGTTCGGTCACCCTTGCTCACTTCCTAAGGCGAGCGCCTAGAGAGCGCGCAAGGCCTTTACAAAGCTTTGAATCGACTCGAGCTGCCCGCTAAGGTTTCGTAATCCTCCACGTGGTCTAGAAATCCAGTAGGGTTATGGGTGCCCTCTGCGCCCAACGAATCACACGCTCCACCACAACAGCCCCAAGCCAACTCATTGCTAATTATTCAGCCTGCACCATCCCCATAAAATGATCTTGTGGTTGCCTTTGTTTGGCCCAGATCAACAGACACAAAGTTAAGTCCTTAATTGTGCTAAGGCAAGACTTTCACAAACCCGGATGTGCATAGCACCCGCCACTCACCGCCTTCTTGCCTCAGCAAAACCTTTTGTAATTACCCTTGCTAACAGACCACCCAGTCTTGGCACAACAGATTTAATAAAGTGGCTTCACACCTCAGTCAACACAACTTAGGCATCCTGCCATAGCTGCTTAACAGTGGCACCGACCACAAGTTCCATAGTTCATTAATCAAGATTATTAGGGATGAAACATGATTCACAGTCCCACAATTTCTAGAGAAAAGCTATACATAACCTACGGCCCCATGTTGGCAAATAACAAGGAATACCAACTAAATATCCATCCTAGGGCTCACAAGGTGAACATGACAACATGATAGGGACAAAGAATAAAGGAGGCATAACAGCAAGTAGGAAAGTAACTACAGCCCAAATATTTTCTTATAAACATAGCCATGCATGATAAAGTAAAACCAAAATACATTTACAAGACTAGGTTCAAAATGATCAAAAGGAGGTCTGTGGCTTGCCTTGGTCAAGCAGTGGAGAGCCTTCAGTAGAGAGAGCTGGGTCCAAGATCTCTCAAACTCGTGATCTACACGTTCGCAAGAAAACCAAATAAGCAAAACCAAGACTAGGCTAAGAACTTCAAAAGAAACTAAAAGAACTCAAACCAAACTTAACCAAAACTAGATAAACATGCGGCCCAGGACAACAAAAGAGGTCCACAGCAAGGGAGGGTGGTCTTTAAGCAAAGGACCAGCAAAGATCCAAAAGGAGGTTTTCCCAGAGAAGATGCTAGCTCCGGCAGCTCACTCTTGGTGAAGCTCCAAGCAAGCCAGGAGCGAACAAGGCAGGAGCAAGGTGGGCAAATGAGCAAAAGGTTACAAGAGTTTGCCCACCCAGGCTATATATAGCCAGAGTTGGTGGAGTGCACCAGGAAAGAGGTTCAATGACGTGTTGGCAATCGGGGTGGTTTAGGTCAGGACTTGTCCCAAAGAATTAAAATAAGGTACCTCAGATGTGACTGCATTTAATGTGATCCGACACCCATTAAATGCGCACAGAGTTCTGAGGCAAGAGCAATAATTACAAGGTGGAGAGAGGTCGGCAAGTGGGGCCAGTCAAAGGGTGCACCATGGTCAAAGAGGTGGCCCCACCGCAAGGGTCATCTCCAAAAGACTATTGGGAGGTCTGGACAAGAGGTCCAAAACGCTCAAGAGGAGGTCCTGGACAGGAGGTCCAAAACACTCGAGGGGAGGTCCTGGACGAGAGGTCCAAAACACTCAAAGGGGGAGGTCCTGACACTCAGATCCTCACGAGGGAGGTCTAACGGGCAAGATCTCAAAGAGGAGGACCTTAACGGTCCAGATCAAAGGGTGCAGGGAGGTCCTGACGAGTAGATCTCCAAAAAGGGAGGTCTAACGGTCAAGATCAAGAAGAGGAGGACCTTAACGGTCCGATCAAAGGGTGCGAGGAGGTCTGACGAGTAGATCTCAAAAGGGAGGTCTAACGGTCAAGATCTCAAAGAGGAGGACGTTAACGGTCCAGATCAAAGGGTGCAGGGAGGTCCTGACGAACAGGGATGCTCTGGGTTAGGAGGGTGGTCTTTAAGCAAAAGACCAGCAAGGATCGGGAGGTGGTCCTTGTAAAAAGTACCAGAAGAGGTCACGGGAACAAAGGAAAACGCTAGAAGAAAGCAGAGCCGTTCGATTGGAATCGGGCGGTCCAAAAAGGAAAGGAACGTTCGGACCATCCAAACGTTACCTCACAGTTGAGCCGTCAGATCCAGATCGGATGGCGCAAAACAAAGGGGCCGTTCGGACCGAGCGAACAGACCAACGAGACTAGGCCGTCGATTTAAATCGGACGGCTAGGGGAAGGGATGTTCGCACCAAGCTTAACGTGCCCTTAGGATCGGGCCATCCGAACAGCATCGAACGGTCCTAAGGTGATGAAGGAAAAACCTCAAGCGATACCGCCACAGGAGCCAAAGATGGGTCCAAGCGCTAAGGAGGTCTTGGACCTAAGGAGGTCGGAACCTTTAGATCCAACGAAGGGAGGACCTGAATGGCTAAGATCTCCAGAGAGGAGGTCCTAACGGCCAGATTCAACAAGGGAGGTCTGCATGCGGCTAGAATCTCAGAGAGGAGGTCCTAACGGCCAGATCTCAACAGGGGGAGGTCTGTGCGGCTAGGATCTCCAGAGAGGAGGTCCTAACGGCCAGATCTCAACAAGGGGAGGTCTGTGCTATATTCTGAAAGCTTTCACATCGATTACGTGATGTCGGTCTACTACATGACACAATGCATGTCTCGGTTGAAGAAAAATTAGCCATGTTCCTACACACAGTTGGCCATAATTTGAGAAATCGTGTGATTGAGTTCTTTGTCTTGAGATCTAGCGAAACAGTAAGCCGGTACTTCAATGAGGTCTTGAAGGCCTTATGTTATCTTGCCAAAGATATGATAAAGCTTAGATCGACAGAGACACATCCCAAAATCATGAGTAACCCCGGCCGGTTCTACCCCTATTTCAAGGTACCGCGTGTTATATGCATTCAACATTCATATTCACATCATCCCCTAGTCTGACTAATAACTATTCCTTCTAATATAGGACTGCATTGGGGCACTTGATGGAACCCACATCCCTGCATTTGTCCCTGAGAATATAGCTAATCGGTTTAGAGGTCGTAAGTCCTATCCAACATGTAATGTGCTTGCAAATGTGGACTTTGACTTGAGGTTTATCTATGTGCTTGCTGGGCCGAGGATCAAAGACATGACTCGGTAGTTCTGAAGGCTGCCCTTAAAAGATCCAATGGAATTGTAATCCCTGAAGGCAAATATTACTTAGCTGATGCTGGGTACGCAGCAAGACCTGGTATACTACCACCTTATAGAGGTGTTCGATACCACTTGAAGGAGTATGATGGTGGGAGACATCCAGAAACACCACAAGAATTGTTCAATCTACGACATTCCTCCCTCCGTACAAGTGTTGAGCGAGCATTTGGAACCTTAAAGAATCGTTTTAAAATTCTTGCAAACAAGGCATTCTTTCCATTGAAAACCCAAGTGAAGATTGTGATAGCATGCTGTGTGGTACACAATTGGATCCTCGATAATGGTCCCGACAACATCGTATATGATGAAGCTCATTGGTACACTAGTCTACCTAGGTCAGCTAGAGTAGCTACAGACCAATCGGGGGAGAACATGCAATGGGTGGCAAAAGAGATAATCTAGCTAATTTAATGTGGATGGAACGTTGATTTGTATTATTGTACCATCTTTATTTTCCTTGTAAGACATATATTTTATTTATCGGTGCTACCCTTTCGCAAGACATATATTTCAATTATTCAAGATATGTTTGTGATGTCTGTAAATATTTCATATTGCTCGTTGTCATTATTAATTACATATTACATTGCTCGCTATCATTATTACTTGTATCATATGTCCTCTTGTAGTTCAAACCATGGACACAGGGAAAGCAACAAGAAGATCGACATAGGAAAGCAACAAGAAGATCGACATACGTGAAAGCAACAAGCGGACCGACACGGGGAAAGCAATAAGAAGACTAAGAGAAACGGCAACTTACCGTTGAGATTGAAATGGACGGCCGAGATTCATTCGGGAACTGTTCATGGTCCAACCGGCCCAATGAACTCTGGCCGTTGATTATGAGATGATGGCCGAGATCAAGGTGACGTCGGACGGTCGAACGTTCACGCCATCTCACCACCGATCTAAACTTAGACGGCCGACAACGATTTGTTTAACGGAGATGTCCGAACGGCCCACTAAATCTTGACCGTTCATAAAGAATCCAACGGCCCACAATGGTTCACGTTTCACCTTCGCCCTCTCTCTTTGACACGCGGGGCCCGCGTGTCAGCCAATCTTTTTCCTCGCCTGGCGTGGGGTGGGCTATGAGGAAAAGCGCAAGTGGCTGAGGAAAAGAAATCGCCCAAAGTTCTTTAGGGATTTAAAAGATTTTTGAATTAAGAAAATACCGAAAAGGAAAAGGGTTTTAGAAAATAGCTATTAAAGTCCACAAAATTCTAGAAAAATGCACATAAATTTATAGGATTATTTATAAATTAATAAAATTACTTTTAGTTATACTTTAGCTTTTAATTTTGCAAATAAAATAGTTTTTAATTTCAGACAAAAGAAAAAGCCATTTCTAAATTCCAAAAAATCCAATAAAATAATTACAATAATAATTTTGACTTTAAATCCAATAAAAATCCAGAAAACTCAAATAAACCAACTTTAATTTAATTGAAGTTTAATTAATTCATATTAAATTGCTTTTAAATTCTAAATTTCCAATGTAGCAACAAATTCAATCATTTACTTCCAACTAATAAATTGTGATGGTGATGAACCATGAACTGACTTTATATGGGATGCTTTAATGAACTGGATTGGACTATGTGGAGCCACTCACCTTCTCATTTTGCTAGTGATATGCTTACAAGTGTAATTCAAGTTACTCAGATGCACCAAAAGGTAGATTTCATAATTGGATCATGTTGAAATTGTCTCTCGATTAACGATGCTCGCATTAAGCATGATTTGCATGGAATGTGATATGCTTTATGGTTAGTTGTTACCTCGAAGTTTATTATTGCCCATTGCAAAATTGGTTTTCCATTTGTCTAGTATGTGTTATTGTCTAGTTTTGAGGAATGGCAATTTCTCTCGTGAATTTGCCTTCGCCTTTGTCCATAATGGTATGTTGCCAAATTGTTGTATTTCTAATATCTTACACTTTCTACCTTCTGAATTTATCGTGGAGTTAACACAATCATCGGCAAGCACCACCCGGTGCCCAGGATACAAAGTTGGTAGAGAAAAACGTCAAATTAGCACTACTGGTTAGCCTTTTTCCTTTTGTCCGTAAGCTAAAACTATTTTATTTGCAAAATTAAAAGCTAAACATAAGCTAAACGTATTTTTATTAAAGTCCTACATAATTTCGTGGATTTGTGAAAATTTTAGAATTTTTGGACGGCTTTAACTATTTTCTAAAAAGCTTCTTCATTTTCTTGTATTTCTTAAAATCAAAAGATTTTTAAATCCTCATTGGCTTTGGGCCTAAACTCCCTGCCCAGCTTCCTCGGCTGACCCATGTGGCACTCCAACCTCGTGCATATTTATGAACCAAACACCGCTGGCTCTTGTATCTAATCAGCATGCATCCAGGACACCAACCAAACACTACCATTATCTTTAGGTTTGCCTTGCCAGGCAAAACTCATCTACTTTCGTGCTACTTCTAGGCATCACTTTTCTCCAGGCATGGAATCCAGGGCACGAACCAAACAAGCCCATATACACTACAAGAAACCAACCCATGCACTGGAACTCACACTCACATGAAAAGCAGACGACTAGAAGAAGCAAACTCACGTAATGACTCATGGCAAGCAAATCAACGACAACTAGCACTTGACCTCCTCCTCAGATCACGCCCTAGCACACCTAGCAACTCACGCCAAGAAAGAAAACCAAACCTCGCTGAAGGCCACCGCGATTTTCTAGAGATCATGCGAAAAGCAAAACACGGGCAGTCAAAAGCCTATCTCTGCTTCTTGTCTCATGTATAGATAGTGGCGGACCCAGAATTGAAATTTAGGTTGGACGAAATAACATGCTGCAATCACTTTCAATAGAGCATATAACACTAAATGGATATCGAAACTGCAATCCGCATCATGTGAACATACAAAGATAGATCAACGTTTCTACCTTCTGGGCTTCTAGCCGAGCCGAGGTTGACAGGCGACAAGCCCTCACGGGCGGCAGTGGCTCACGCCTCAGTCCTCACAGCACGGTGCCGCCACGGGCTCACCTCATCGATGCTTGGCGACAGCAGACGCGCCGCCCTCGCGCCCCTCGGCCTCGCTTGCACACACATGCAGGTGTGCCACTTTGTACCGCCGCCTTTGGAGAGTGAGAGACTGAGAGTGGAGACTTGAGTTTGCAAGTTGGGGGAAGTGGAGCAACCGAGCCAGCCATAGATGTATTGGTGATTTGGTAGATGAGCTTATTTGGGCTCAGCCGCTGGGCGAGGCTTTGGCCTTCCTTTGGCGGTTTGGATTTGGGATTTGGTTTGGGTTGTGGCATGAAGCCAAAGAAGCAAGGGAGCAACCGAGCAGGACCGTCCCTGTGTATAGATGTTGGAGTTCACGCACAAGCATAGGGACACACACTGCCGCCAAAAGCCCTCACAGTTTTTCCTCAAAAATCCTCACGTGCAAGGACCCCAAAACCCTAGCCTACATATAGCAGCCGCCGAGCATATATCCTAGCTCATGCACGTGAGCAATAAACCTAGAACCCCTAACAGGTCTTCTAGCGTTGGCACATAATCACCCACGTATGACCCACTAAAGTCCTAGGACTCAATACATGGGCTTTTGCACCAGATTACAAAACCAATTTTGGACACTCCAAAATTGTCACATATCATAGCCTCCGAACCGCACCTCCGTAGCTCCAACACGCATCATCCATCTTTGATCTCCAAGCACCCCAACTCAAGCCCGATCGTCTCCTCCAACATCCTCGACCCTCTGAACCATGACTTTGCACCAAGCCATCTCCCGGTTATTGCCGTAGACCACGATCGCCTCCGAGTTACCCTGCATATGCAAAGACCAAAACACCATTTTTTCTGGCACAAGTTCTTCCCAACTTGACCGACATGAGTTCACACACACACCACACATCTCAAATAACATTGTCAATTATTCATCAACTAAAATATACTAGACCTAGCCACATGGTCTAACACAAAGCTACTAACATATACAAACAAACTCAGATTTTCCTCATTTCCTAAAAAAAAGCCAACTTTTGAAGGACAAAATATTTGTAAAAAAACATTGAGCAAACTCCCTGCCTGTACTACTGCCCCTATCCTTATTAGAGGAAAAAAGAGAAAAAAATTACCGAATAAGCTTCAACTAAAATTTGTTGAATAAGCTTGAACTAAAATAAGGCCTAATTATAGAAGCATTACCGCTGAGTTTGAGTGTGGTACGATTGTGTTTGAGTGTGATAAGAATTTCGTTTTCTACTCCAACTCATATGTCCACTCCTGCAAGGAATCTTTCATGTATCACTATAAATTCAGCCAAGTAGTCCATGAGGGAAGAGCTAGAGCTTCATTTTTAACATCTCCTCAATATAGTGATGTCGTCTTCGTGCGTCTGTGGTTTTTTTTGCAAGAATTTTCCACGTAAAATTTGTGTCTCTAGTTTCTATTTTCAAATGCATTAATTGAAACAAGGGTATCAGAGCAAGGTGGACATTCGACCGAGAAGAAAAAATACCCATCCTCGCCACGTGCGCTATGCAGCGGGGTTTGAGTCGAGTCTGAGAAGGTTTCGTCTGTGAAACCGAACCGAAGGTGGGCCGTGACGACAACCGGCGAGTCGCGGCAACGGTGCAATTTGCATGGCGCAGCCTCGCGATGGTCGCTTCCACCTCCTCGCGTAATCTCCTTTCCGCTCGCCATGCTACAGATGACCGGATGAGCCCAAGCAAATCACTTCATTGTTCCCGCGCAATTCGCAAGGATTAATCCCTCGCTAGAAGAGATCGATCTTGATGTGGATGCTAATGGCGGATTTTGAGTGGAGAAACCCCCAAGTTCGGAAATCCAAGGCGAGCCATCCCCCAAATAAATGTAAATTGATGCATCTACATATCTAAAACATATGTAGTTTGTCTTTGGCCTACTATATTTTGTTATAATCTATAGTATAAAACTCATTTAGTATTATGTTACCATCTCATGTATTAATAAATTTACATAACTATGTGGTTCATTAATGAAATTATCTGTAACATCCCAAAATTTGATTCTCTTGTAAAATTTATTTTAAAATTATTTAATTCAAAGTGTTGGCTTTTATTTGGTGTTCTTACAATTATTAAAGTCTAAATTCAATTCCTAATCTGCTTTCAAATTCTAATTTCTTTCCAAATCTCAATCTCTCAAGTCTAAATAAAATCTCTGTTCCAAAATTTAAATCAAATTTTGGCCGAATTCAAATTCCTTCATCTCAATCTTCTTCGGCCGAAACCCTTTTTTTTTTCTTTTCTCTCCCGGCCCATCTACCTTTTTCTTCTTCTTCTTCCTCCCAACTTAACCGAACCGCTAACGCACCTCCACGCCAGGTGCCACGCCTTTGCATGCTCGAGCCGCATTCATTCACGCCATCAATGCCGCCTCATTCCTCTCCCTATGCCATGATTGTTTCCCATCTGTGTTCACGCACATTGAAGACCCGAGCCAAAACCGTCGTTGTTTCCCGTCGTGCTCGCGTCCTCTCCTTTTCCCTCCTCCCTCTATAAAATGAGCAATGTGATCGCCTTGCCCTCCTCTTCGTTTTGCTCTAAACCCCACCTCTAACTCATTGCCGTCACGCCACTTTCTTTCCCAATGTCGCCACCACCTCGTGCTACCGCCGCACGGTGAGTTTCTACCGCCCAACCGTGTCACATCGTGTTCCCGAGGACGAGGAACATTTACCCTTGTAAGATCGAGGAGGCCGACTAGAGGGGGGCAAATAGGCGGTTTTTAAAAATTTCTTTGGCTAAAACCGAGTTTTATGCGGAATTGTAAATCAATTCGGTTTAGCACAATTAAAGCCTAAATCAACTAGTCTTTACTAAGTGCACCAACAATATGAGGCTATATAAGAGATAGCATACATACACAAACAAGTAAGCAATTTAATATAAGGAATGTAAATTGCAATATAGTAAAGCACAAAAAATCAAACCACAATGACACAACGATGTTTTACTGTGGTGATCGGAGACTTGCCGGTCTCCCCTAATCCACGTTGAGGTAAGCCCAAAATCAATTGGACCGGCTCCACGAATTAAGCCAAACACCTCCTAGGTAAGTCCAACCACTTGGACTGGTTCCAAACTGAACCAACACCTCGATCCACTAGGGTTGCTCTTCCTCCACTCCGGAGATGGCGAGCACCAAGCCACTCACAAACGCCCGGGTCTTCTCACAACCTTCTTTGAGAAGATGACCGAACCACAACGCCTCCACGCTGTCTAGGTGTCGGCAAACACCAAGAGTGACAAGTCGAAGACGCTCACTTGAACTAATTAAGTGTCTAAGCTCAAGTGGATACACAATACACTACCTAATGCAACACATGCAATTAGGGTTTGCCTCTCAAAGCTCACTAAGTGCAACACATGCACAAAAGAGTGTAGAGGGCTTGCTCTTAGCTCAATGGAATTGAATATGGCACCAGCAATTAACCCACAACCGGCCAAGGTGGGTATTTATAGTCCACACACAAAGACTAGCCGTTGGGACAAAGTCTGTTGAAAAATCAGCAAGAGCGGTACTACCGCCAACTAAGTTGCGGTAATACCGCACCGCTACTGACATACAGTAATGGCTCTATCAGAACTCTGAACTAGCCGTTGGAAACCGGCGCGGTACTACCGCCAACCAACATGCGGTACTACCGCTGAGGCCGGTTGTACCAGAAACAAGGGCAGTACTATCGTTTCTCAAAAGACCCAAAATGGGTGCTCTCTGGAAAATACGCACCGCCAAATAAAAATCAAAACAACCTGGTTGCGGTAGTACCGCACCACGAGCCGGTCGTACCACTTGAGCGACTAGTTGGCTATGCACGTTCGGACCAATGACGTGGACGGCCCAGATACATTTGGCCGTTCGGACCGCAGGTCTTAACCACGGGATTGGATCAGTTTGGACGGTCCGAATGTCCACCGGTAGTACCGCCAAAGGATATATGGTCATACTGTTGTGTGAGGTAGTACCGCTGACAACACGTCGGTACTACCATTTTTCCTGGGAAAACAACAGTTTGCATCCAAAAACAAACTCAATTGCAAAATATACTTGACAATTGACAAGTGATGCAAACAAAGGTTAAAGGCAAGGTTCTCAACAAGTTGCAAAACACATTTGCCAACTTTTAGAATCAATGCCATCAAGGAATAAGGTACATAGAATTAAACCATTTGCATAAACACATTCACAAACTAAAGTCACATGCTATAAGGATTATGCATGAGCTTCGACTATTTGCAAAACACATTCGCAAATATTGGCAACATGCTAAAGAGAGTTAGAGCAAACACGATGAGCTATCAACATATGACTAACTCAAGCTACTAGTCAAAGACACCTCTTAATAGTACGGCAACCTATACTAGCAATCCAGTCTTTCATCCAAACACCAAGACCGGTAAAAAACTAGGAACACATCCTTAGCCCTAGCTGATCATACCTTTGCCTTGCATTAATACTTGAAGCTTGATGACACACATCTTCACTTCAAGTCCGGGTTCTTGACTTGATATGCATCAACCCATGATGCATTCTTTACTTGTCCTCCATCAACACATGATGGGTCTTCTTTTGACTTGATGATCGACTCATGATCATCTCCTCTTCTTGAACATCATCAACACATGATGATTTTCTTTTCTTTGAGTTCTTGATATACATCAACACATGATGCATCCTTTACTTGAACTTCTTGACTTCAACATCATCAACACATGATGATCTTCTTTACTTCGGGACCTTGTCTTGAACAACACCAACACATGATGATTTCCTTCATCCTGAGTCTTGACTTGACGATGATTAACTCATGATGTCATCCAAAGTCTTCAACATTATGGAACATAACCTATTCATCCAACTCATAGAAAATGTTAGTTCCACAATATGATTGTCATTAATTACCACAACATACCATTAGCTCATAATGGTGGGACAAGATATTTCAATCTTTCCCTCTTTGGTAATTGATGACAACCATCACAATTGCAAATAATTGAATGTAGATAAATATGAGTATGTATAAACTACACAAGTTTTGTATACTCATATGATATGTTTCAAAGTAAAGATCCTTAATGTATGTGTATAAAGGAATATGGATCAATACTAATGAAACCAAACAAAATATAGAGTGAACTCCCCCTAGATGTGTGCATACATGAATGTGTAATGAGAACATATGCACATATTCACGTTAGACTATTTGTGGAGTTCAACCTATATTTTGGATTTGAGGAATGCAACAAGATATAAGAATATGATGTCGAATGCATACCTCTTTGATTTTCACCTTTTTATTCAATTGAGACTAAGCAATAGGTATACCAATAAAAGTGTTAGTCTCATAAATACATTTGTCATTAATCACCAAAATACTCCATTAACGCATAATGGCGGGT
Organism: Phyllostachys edulis; assembly: GCA_036346405.1. Taxonomy (NCBI): domain Eukaryota; kingdom Viridiplantae; phylum Streptophyta; class Magnoliopsida; order Poales; family Poaceae; genus Phyllostachys; species Phyllostachys edulis. The sequence continues at coordinate 22,787 of JAYEVD010000316.1, forward strand.
CTAGATTCTTCAATCTCCCCCTTTTTGGTGATTGATGATAAATCCTTTATCAATAAGAATATTTGGATACAAATCATCACAAGATAAGAATTTAAGCTATTGAAGTGTAATCATGCATGTTACTAAGCAATTTAGATCATCCTCCTTTGGTACTTATGCATGAAAAAGTGAAAACAACACAAAAGAGAATCCAAATATATTGATCATATAAACATTCTCCCCCTTTTGGCATTAAACACAAAAAATCTAAAATAAATCGAAGCCAAAAGGAGACTTTGCAAATAAGTTTTCCCATATACTAGTTTACCCAAAACATTTTTCATTTTCACTAAGAAAACCCCTTTTAGAAAAACCTCTCCCTTACACAAAGGTTGTACTCCTTTGACACACAAAGGCTTTCTCCATCCAGTCAATATCTCCATCTTTGTCATCTCTTTGAAATATATCCAAAACTCAAGATGACTACAAACTCTCTCATTTGACCATAATTTGCAACCAAATTCTCCTCCTTTGCCAATAAGCACCGAAAAATGTCTATTTGTGGATCACACTTGAAAGATGGACTTTAAGCATCACTTGTAGATACCACATGTCGACAAGACTTTAAATTGCAAAGTGCTTGAACTTCTCTCGCAAAGATCTTCAAAGAAAGTATCTAAAGAGAAGAGGGAAAGAGAGAATCCGCTCGTACATGAAGAGTACTTGAGCTTGGTCAAGAGATGTAAGATCGACAAGGAATGAGATTAGATACAACTTTGAAGGAATAAGTTGATATCACTTGAAGAATACCACTTGTAAAGACAAGGATGAATCTCATGCCGAGGTCAAGATGATCAACAGAAGCTACCACTTAGTAAAAAAAATAGCATTTTTATGATAAAAATATCATGAAGCAAACAAAATGGCATATGGAGTCAAATAGGCACTTAAGGGTAGCTAGCGAATACAACAAGGATCAATTTGACCAAAGGAAGCAGCCAAAATAGGTTTTGAATTGAATTGAATTGAAATGGCTGTCTTGACAGAAAATCGGTAGTACCACAGTTCAAAGGCGGTAAGTACTTAGGAAAAGCAGTAATACCGCAATACAAATACCGGTAGTTCCGATTTTTCTGGGACTTCAAGGATAGATATTGGAATGAAGAGATATGCAAATGATCCCTAGTTTTATATAATAGTATGACGTTTACAAGATATGTGTCGATATTCAATGATGTAACTATATGCACTAGCTACTGATCCAAGAACTAGTGCAGATATACTGAGGGTTTTTGATTCAAAATGTAGGTCCCAACATTTTGTCAATAACATTAGAATTTAGTTCCTTATCGTCATGTTTGCTACCAATTCTCCGGTGGGGATGCGAATGGGTTTCCTCCATAGATAAATAGAGAGTGGGGATGGGATGATAGTTGCCCTGTTGCCATCCCTACTTAGACCCTTGATTCTCTACAGCCGGCCCATGGCCAGTGGTCACCCAAACCCACCATTTTTCCCTATACACTTCGCCGCCCGTGGGAGCCATACTTCCGTTCTTCAGGCGTGGACGCGTGGTGTCACTCGATCGACGTCGGCGAGGAGCATGTGGTGTGACAGCATCGATTACGTGACGGCCGGCGAGTATGCTTGGGGCGGGAGTGCTTTGTGACGATTGGTGAGTCTGTGGCAACGGCAGCTGCATGGCACAAGCCTCATGATGGCGGGTGAGTTTGTGGCAAGCGCCACCGAGCCGCTCAGAATCTGGCTATGGTTCCTGAGAAGCCTGCCTCAAGTGCTCCCAATTTCCTCTTCCTTCCCCCAAAACACCCCCATTTTTGCTGCAACCCTACCCGGTATAGCAAGCGGAGTACACACGTTCTGTGAATTATTTCATCAAGATTTCTAAAATTTTGATTGCCCAAACTAACCTCCAAATGGCCTAGTGCATGTAACACCCCAAAAATGGTATCCGAAATCCCAAGGACAAAGATATGGAATTTTTTTAAAAACTTGTGTGATGATGACGTAATTGCCTAGTTTTTAAGAATCAGTTGGATCGTTTTGGTGCTCTGAAATTTTCCCAAGAATTGATTGTTAGATTGCATCTCGGCTAAAACTAACTTAAAACAGAACAAGGTTCAGTTCTCAAGCCTAGTACAAAAATACCGAAATAAGAAAATTCAAAGTTAAATTTAAATTCGAAAGTAGGAGAAGTCAAAAGAGGAATAGCAAAACCCTAGATTCCAATCGGGCCAAAACCTAGCCCATTTCTTCTTCTTTTCTTCTTTTCTCTTCTCCATCTTTCTCCTTACATTTTCCTTCCTTTTCTTTCTTTTCTCTTCCCCACGGTCACATGCCTAATCCACCCAACCCCCCCCCCTCCACGGCGCCCATAAGCCACTGCTCCCTTTCTTTCCCTCGCGCTGACATGCCATGTCGTCGGCACCGGCGCCATGCCGCCCCGTCCTTGCCGTTGCGGTTCACTGCGCTCGCCATGCCACCACAGTACCGCAGAAAGTAGGTCACCAACTCCCGTCATCTCAGTGGCCATGAAGTCGTGTCCACGGCCACGCTCCCACGCTTTACGTCATTTTAGTAGCCACCATCTTGAGATATTTTTAATAATACTTTTTTAAAAGATAATTAAAAAATAAATAATCAGATTTTTTTTTTCCAAAACTAGCCCCCTATCGCCAAAGGGAACAGTGGGGGAGGTTCCTATCGCCACTTCAATTGGCGCATGTGAGTCCTGTCGCTAATTGAACTGGTGACAGGTGACTTGTCGCTTTTTATTTATGTGTAGCGATTTTTTTTTTGTAATTTTGTTTTGAAAATTTGCTAATACGTTGAAGTGTCCGCGTAATTTGGAATGCAAAATCGGAGAAGGCAATGTAATGTGAAGTAGACAACAGACAATATATTTGGGTTTAGGGAAAAAGAGATGTAATTTGGGAAAAAGAGATGTAATTTGTTGCATAAGATATGTGGACCATTTGACATGAAATTTTAATGCACAAGTCCATTGTCATTTGTGCCTTAATTGTTATGTGGTTCCCTGCCTTGCTACGTCAAGAATTGAATGCCAAAAGAGAACGAGATTTGAAGTTGGCTTTACAATGCACTTGCGAATTGAAATAGACTTTGTAATAAAGTTATGGATTACACGACGAGCAGGGTTTGGTTACATGCATAAGGAACGACATCATGCATGATGCAACAAACCGAAATACACCAACGATACATACGTGCCTTTTTGGAATGGAAATAAAGTCGATTGGAACAAAGATCATTAGTTTCGGCGGCCCATCGCTCCTTTCCCCTTGTCTCCTTGCTACCCGTGGGGATAGAAACGAGCCGAGCCGAGCCGGCTTGAGCGAAGCTCGCCCAGGCTCGTTCTGAACTTCAGCTCAGCTCGGCTCGGCTAGTTTGGAAAACTAGCTAGAACGCTGGCTCGCAAGCTCGTTCAAGCCAGGAAGCACCCAAGCCCAGATACGAATCCAGAAGCTAGAAACAAAGGCATAATGTGATCCATTCATCATAAACAAAGCCAGAAACATAATAGTCCATAATCCATACATGCATTCATCATAAATTCATAATCCATTCAATTGAAAGACTAACATTTAATATTTAACAGTCCATAACTACATATAATAGTCTATAACTCCATTCTCCATATAACATAACAATCCATAACTCCATTCTCCATATAATATAGTCCATAACTCCATATAATAGATTAACAGTCCATAACTCCATATAACAGTCCATCCATTGATCCATATAATAGTCCATGGATCCATGCTAAGTATTAAGCACTTAATGTACAAGAGTCCAAAATAACAGTCCAAAGTCTAAACTCCAAAATAAAAGGTCCTCTTGGCCCGATGTCATGGCGTATTGGCGTCATCTTGTCATCCGAAGCATCCAATGATCCTACAAATACAATGCACAATCAGCCCAAAAAAATATGTACATATGCCCAAGTTGCTAATGACATCTTACAGAACATTATGCATATTGAAAAAAGATCCGAAGAAGTCGTGGAATTGTTGCTAATGACATCTTCTGATTGAAAAACATTGTACATTATGCCTATTGAAAAAATTTGACATCAATATTTTTTGGGAAAAAAAGAAGTACATATTGAAAAACAATGTACATTATGCCTATTGAAAAAAGATCTAGTAAGCTACAAATTGATGTGCAGTTTGGCATTATGCATCAATGAAGTAAAGAGCACTTCATATATCTAACACATTGTATATTTGTTATGTACCAATGAAGTAAAAGATCACTTAGAAGTAGTAGCACTCACTAGTTGCTCTCTACGATGCTTTGAGAAAATAGAATAGTTTCAACATCATCCTCGTCATATTCTTCCTTAAAACAGAAATAATAATCGACTTAGCCATGATATGAACAAAAAAAGATTATAAAAGTCATATTAAAGTATGCAAGAACCTACCACAAATATAGGAGGTCTCATGTCATCAAGTGCATCTCTTATCCAGCGAGAGGCACACACCAAATACTGAACCATAGCCAAACGTAGAGAACTCCGATAGTCATCTAGTACTCTACCTCCAGCACTGAAAGTTTATTCTGAAGATACATTGCTAGCTGGTATAGTCAAGAAATTCTTAGCCATCTTTGACACTACCGGGAATCTATGTGCATTCAAATTCCACCACTCAAGCAATTTGAAGCCCTTGTTATCTAAACTCTCATTCGCTTCATCTAGATAGATAAGCAACTCTGACTTTAAAGGCCTGGTAGAAGTGGAACGCAAGAATGTTTGAAACTAAAATGAGACTGAGGATAAAGAGTTGCTTGTACCCATAGCTGAAGAGGAGGTTACATCATCTCTACTAGCCACTTTGCTATGTCGATGATCCATCTCGAACTGTGAATACAAATCTTCCAACTCGACCTTCACATTATCAAGCTCATTTACAGCCTTTGAGGGCTCATACATTTGGTTGAAGCACCAACCAATAAATCTCATCTTAAACCTAGGATCAAGAATAGTAGCGAGGACCATGACATTGTTCTTTTCTTCCCAATACTTATCAAACTTTTCCAGCAATGCAGCAGCCATGAGCTTCAAATGATCATCTCTAGAAGCAATTGCAACTCGTAATGCAACTTTCACATTAACTATGTAAGGATAAAAAATATTTGATGTTGGATAAGTTGATCCAAAAAATGCACTAGTCACTTCAGCTAAGGACTTCAATATTGGTGCAATTTTCTCATACAATGCCTAATCTGCTCCCGATGGCTGCCATTGGTAATTTGCATCCGTGTCGGCATAACACACTAAAGTGTCCTTATAAGTAATGTAGACTGACAACATTTTGTACATGGAACTCCATCGTGTGGACACATCAAGGCTCAATCCAGGATGCAAGTAATGAACAAATTTGTAAAAGCTAGTGTATACGAGATGGAGACTTCTTTATATACTTGACTGTTTCCCTGAGCTTGTTTATCAAAGGTGCTAATGGTAGTAGGCCATCATTTACGACCAAGTTCACTATATGGCAACCACATCGAACATGGAAATACTTGGCAATGAAATGAGTTGATCCTTTAGCAGCAAACTTGACCATTAAACTACGTACAACAACAATATTTGAGGAAGCATTATCAAGAGTAAGTGTGATAATATTATCATCTATCTTCCATTCAGCAATGCAATCAAAGACAGCCTGAGCTATGACAACCCCGCTGCGTGGAGGATCCAACTCAATAAAGGTCAGCACACGACATTACATAACCCAATTTTTATCTATATAATGTGCTACCAAACTCATGTAGCAAAGGTTTTGGTTAGAGGTCCACAAATCACAAGTTAAACTTATATGAGAGACACTTATGAGACTCTTCCTAAGGACTTCCCTCTTTGAGTCATAAATCTTGATGCATTCACTTCTTATCATCTTTCTACTGATGGATTGATATGATGGATTTAAGGAACGCATCAAAACATTAAACCAAGTGTGTTCGACCGCCTGCCATAGCGGGACCTAAGTTCAGATTAGCTTGAACCTTCATCTTAGCCACCTTATTCTGATATGGCGTGCACTTTGGTATGTGCCTCATCAGATGTGAAGTAGCTCCCCCTTGCTTGTATGACATGAGTTTGCAGCAAAACCTACACTTTGTCCTTGTATCGATCTCTCCTTTCTTTGTCTTGGATGGAACAATCACCATCTTGCAGATCTTCCAACAATCTGATCTTTGTTTTTGTCTCCCAATTGCCTTCAGAGATCCCTTCCGCCTTTTTGCCTCCCTCTTTGATCTTCCTTGAGGCATGGTGACGGTAGTACCATTCTGTCAATTCCACAGCTCCTTGTTCATCATCATTTGAACTTAAAGAATCCACTAAGACATGTCCTTGTCCCCCCTCCACATCAAATGGTACACCATCGTGATCATCATCAGGAATATGATCCCAATCCGCATCCTCGCTGGACGCCCACGATAAAAAATATAGATAATTAGACAGGGAATTACTCCATCTAACTTGTATACCATTTGACCATCATACGCACAAAGAAGCACAGGTACAAATGTTGTGTAGCTCAAAGCAGGTTGTGAGACAACTTCTATTACGAAGAAAATAATGTTACAAAAGAGTGAACCAGAATGTTGTGCACCCAATCTTCTCTTTACATGACATAATAAACAAGAACAAAATATAGGGCTATGGAGATCTAAACTTCCCTTCTAATTTTGTTTGGATAGAAAAGTGGTACACAAATCAATTGAAAATTATCTGTTGTTACTTGTTATTAAATGAAATATCAATGAAGTCACTCTTTTTCCCATCCAAATTCACAACCATGGTAGGGATTAGGGATATATGGAATAATGCCCAAAATTCTAGGTCTACAAAGTAGAAAAGATTACAAATGGCATTTCAGTTTCCATGCCGCACCATTCTGACTTCTTGCAATCTCTACAAAAAAAAAGCTCATCACCATTGCTTTGATTGATGTATCTAAGTTGTACCAGAACACAATCCTCAAAATAAACCTTAACTGCCCCATTGCCTACTACCAGCCGGGAAACAACCCAATCTCACTCACAAAATCACAATACTATCAAGCTAATAGAAAAGTTGAGCATAGCCGCACAAACGCCATGAGGCTACTGAAGATGCTACAACACATAGTGATAAACTGACTCACCGAGGTCGAGGCTGCCAGTTTGGCGATGTTAGGAGGCGGCTGGGAGCTGAGAAGGCGTCGACCGGTTGCACGCTCGCCCACTAGTGCCCCAACATTGCCCAATTTCTTCCCTAGCGCACGAGACTCCAATCTCTGTTGGCGATCCATGCGTGTCGGTTGGACTTGGACGGCGCAGCGGATGGAGAGGCCGACGGATGGAACAGGGGATGACTGAGGAGGATGGGCTGGCGCGGTAGATGGAGAGGCCAGCGGATGGGGCACGACCGCACAAAATGGGGTGGAGAGGGGGCGGGGTGGACGGCGTGGCGGAGGCAATAGGCTACTGGTGCGGCCAAGGCAACCGAGGAGGACGGGGAGCATGGGGAGGGACGCTTGGCGGGGTGGACATTGGCGTGGGGTGGATAGGGAGAGGAAGGGGATCGCGAGGATGCCACGGAAGGGATCGGCCGATCAGGACTCGGGAGTCGGGAGCATGGAGCCTAGAGGAAGGGTCTAGACTCTAGGGCAAGGCCGCAAGAGAAAGGCTTCGTGGGCCGCTCAGCCGCTCGTGGGCTGCTCATGACTGGGCTTCGTGGGCCGCTTGAGCCAAATGGCTCGCCGAGCGGCTCGGGCTTGGCTCATTTTTTCATTGAGCTGGGAACTGGGCTCGGCTCAGCTCAAAAAATCACAAGCTCAAGCTGAGCCAGCTAAGCTCGCAACGAGCTCGAGTAGGCTCGCGAGCCTCGAGCTATTTTTCCAGCCCTAGCTATCTGCGGTGGCGACGGCCATTCTCGAAGTCATCCGTGTCCTACGAGACAGGCCGGACGGTTGAATGATGTTAGGATAACACAACGTCGAATCAAATTAATAATTATGACGCATACTAAACATAACTTACCTATTCGATTCGGAGTGCGCCTGGGCGATGTGGAATGGTAGTACAGCCCACGTTCTCACTTGCAGGAGCTTTTCCCTTGTCCCCTTGTTGCACACGGTGGTGGCGGCCAGTCTCGAAGTCATCTGTGTCCTGCGAGACGGGCTAGACGCTTGAACGATGTTAGCATAATGCAACATCGGACCAAATTAATAATTATGATGTATAATAAACATAACTTACCTCTTGGATCCGGAGTGCGCCCGGGCGACGAGGAGCGATAGTACGGCCCACGGTCTCACTTGCAGCAGCCTTCCCCTTGTCCATCGCCCGCCTAGCCTTGTCGTACTCATCTTCTTTCTTGGGCTCGTCCGATGCCTTTTCAGTTGGAAACCGATATGTTGTGGAGTATGGACCGTTCACGCACCACACGATGAAATGCGGTCGAGTCGGGTCAGGGGTACGCGTGTCGGACGTCGCAGCCTCATGTTGTGGTGGGTCGGGCAGACCTCACGAAGCGCACTCGCTCGACTAGAGTACCACTCGATGTACTCCGCGTACGTGTCGGGGGTCATAGGGAGCGTCCTCCTCGACGACATCACCAACGGCATTGACCCAGCCCTGGATCCAAGGGAACATCTTCTGTGCCCAGGAAGCCATAACAGATACTCCCTTCCTAGTGTACTTGTGGAAGGTAAAACGATTGTTTCATAGGTACGTGTCGCAAATGGCAAGACAGAAGTAAAATGTGAAATTACCCATGGACGTTCGGCGCCACCCGTGCCCTAGCGGGGTGGGATCTCCTATCGCAGACCGAACTGGCACATGACCCACTGCACCTGGTACTCCTCCATGAAGACATTGTGCACCAAGGGTCTCAAGTACATAAGCTCAACAGTCCTCGGGGCGTGCGCGTACACCCTTGTGGGAGTGTACGGTGTCCAGATGACACGGTCGTCCATCAGCTGATCAAACATCACAACATAGTCTGTTTAGGACACATGCATAGTGATCAGCGCATAGGTAACCTGCGGAATAGAACAACCCAAACTTAGCACAGGAGATTGAAATACATTACAAAAAAGAATCAATGTTCATGAAACTTACCCATCGGTGGCACCACACCGTACCCATGGCCGGCCGGTACACATGTTGACTGTGTATGCTCGTAGGTCCAGCTATGGTCGTCCAATCTGGAAACGCTCAAAAGACCACAACTGAAGTAGCAACAGGCATCCTCCAAGGATGGAGCTCTCTTGAGCCCGGTGGACACGTTGCACAGGGTGCGGTACATCGCACATAGCACTGCCGGGCGCCAAGCGTAGGGCTGGATCTCTTCCACTGGCCAGTCCACTAGCTCTTGTGTGTACCAGACCATGCGCTTGTCGACGCTGTCGCCGTGGGAGCCCAGGAACATCACCGACCCAAATAGCCATAGCAGGTAGGCCTCGAAGTGCCTCCTCACCATCTCCTCGGGTGCATTCTCCGCCATACGCCGGGTCAGAGGAAGACAGATACACATCGCAAGGTGCATAAACCAATTGATGAGAGAGGATAAGAGTTTAGAAGACTTACGTAGAACTGACAGATGCACTTCAGCGTCGGCCCGTGGGTGCTGCTGAAGTCCCTATAGCCGCTATTCGGCGGTAGCACCCCCTAGAACCTCACCAGGAGCTCCGTGCACCATGTGGCCAGGATGTCGTACGCCACCATGGGGAAGCCTGTGCCGAGCAACCCTGTCAAGAAGCCCACGTCCTACAGAGTCGGTGCCATCTCCCCGCACAGATGGTGAAACGTGTGCGTCTTCGGCCTCCACAAATCAACCAGCGCTGTCATGAGGCACCGGTTGTACAGAAAGCGCTTGGACGTACGACCAAGACCCGTGCGGTCCTGGTCGTCCTCCCAGGTTGCCTCAACCATCCTAGCCAGCGGAAGGAGGCCTTCCTGCCTCAAACTACGTCGGAAAAGATTAAGAACAAACGTTAGTCCACACAAAGTAGTCATGCTGCAAATGAGTACACAAATGTCGTAACTGCACGTACCTCGGAACCCAACATGGGTCCACCCTCCACGCCTCATGGGCGCTGTGACCCAAGACACACCAAAGCTCAAACACCAACTCACCCTCACAGGGGGATGGTGCTGGAGGCGCTATGATGATGCGTCAATGATCAAATCAAGCAACTCATACGGCCACCGCGCATCGTGTCCTAGGTCCATCATACCTGAAAATTTAGTGTGTGCCATTTTTATTAAGCTATACAAACCATACTAAGCTAATTTAGGTTTCTTTTTTTTCCTAGCTTCAATCAACATTTTTTTTTCAAATATAAGATGGTTCATGCTATTTTCCTAGTTTTAAAAAACAGCATTAACACGGTAATTAAGCAAACATTATTTTCATTAAGCTCTACCTACCCTACTGAGCTACTTTGCAATTTTTACAGATTTTTAATACGTATCTTCCTACTTTCGTTGTTTAAAAGGTGTCTCCAATATTTTTAATTCTTTACTATGTGCAAATAAAAACAATAAATAAAGTTCATATTATTTTATTTCAGTTTCACGTAACCACGTAGCAACTTCGGTTTCCTTTACAATTTTAAAATGTGTCATGCTATTTTTCTAGTTTAAAAAGTATTTTCGCAATTTTTTTAGATTTTAATAGGTGTCTTCCTATATTTGCAGATTTTTTCTAAATCAATCGTATACTAAAACAAAAATATTATATGCACAATTAACTAAACTATACACAGCTCAAATGATGTACTACATAAAACAGCTAAAATTATCAACTCTTATGAATTCTATGTCGCTATTTTTACTTGCTAACCAACAATGTTTCGAAATAATATACAAAGTTGCAAAACGTACCTGCAAGATGACCAACCAAATCTAAACCTCCATCTCTCTCTCTCCTCCGCTACGAACTGGCAGGGCTTCACTACGTCTTCTCTCTCCCTCCTCTCTCTCTTCTCTCTCCTTCTTTTTTCTCGAACTAAAATGACATTTTCCAACGATTCTATGGGTTTTTATAGCTAGACTCATATCACTAGTTGAATTGGCGACAGGAAAACACGGTTTTCTGTTGCCATTTCAACGGGCAACATGAACATTGTTTACTTCCTTTCGTCAGTTGAAATGATGGCAAGAAGTTGGACTGACGACAGCAGATCAACTGGGTCTTTATCGTCAGTTGAAATGGTGACAGAAGCCTGATTAGGTGGTTACTTGAAATTCATGAATAGGCATATGAGCTGCGCATGCCTTCTTTATGGCATTCAATTCAGCAACTACATCGTCCATCTTCGTTCTTTGCCTTGGGGAGTCCTCGCAACACGCTAGACCAAGTCTAAATATAGGATAAATGAATACATCTATGATATCTTGAGTGTTTCCACGGTAGGTTGCAATAGCATCCAATATTTCCAGTAGATTGTTTGGATATGCCATCTTGACGTAGTTGACAAGACTTGTCACACCATTGATGAAACTGTCAGTTGGCCTTCTTCCAGTAAACATTTCCAGTAGCAACACCCCATAGCTATATATGTCACCATCAGTGGAGACTTCAGCTCCTGAGCCATACTCTGACAACATAAATAAACGAAGGCTTCAGTGGCTACATAATGATGAGTAGAGAAAAAAGGATGGATTTCACTTTACAATTTGACTCAACAATTAAATAAAATATTGATACTACATTTTTTTGCCTCTTTAGATCATACTAAAATACCATATTATCAATTTACCAAACGAATAATCTTTAGAGCAGACAAAATTTTGACACGCATCAGCAGTAATTTTAATTAAACAATAATCGCTAACCTGGTGCGACATATCCAATTGTCCCTTTAATTACAAATGAGCTGCTTTCAGTTCCACCACGATTTTGCTTGCATGCTTCGGCATGTATTATCTTTGCTAGACCAAAGTCTGTAACAAGTGCAACCATGTCATCATCTAGAAGGATGTTGCTTGGTTTAATATCACAGTGAAGTATGGGAGGTTCAATACGACAGTGAAGATATTCCAATGCCTCTGCTACATCGAGAGCAATGCACAGCCTTTTCATCAAACTTAGCCTTTTAAAGATTGCGCTATTTGTTGTTGTGCTTGGATGCAGCCACTCATCTAAACTTCCATTGCAAATAAATTTTAGGACAAGTGCCTTGAAGTCGTCACCATTATGATCCGAGGCACTGCACACAGTGATCACCTTGACAAGTTTCCGGTGTCGAATCCTCCTTAGGGTATCACACTCAGTCAAGAAGCTTCTACTAGCTCCTCGTTGGGCAAGATTGAGAACCTTGATTGCCACAGTAACTAAATTCTCATCAAGAGCCAAAGTTCCTATATATACATTGCCAAAGCTTCCAGAACCAATCAAATTTGCTGGTGAGAATGATTCTGTTGCTGCCTGTATCTCGGCATAGGATATCCTGATTATCTCATGATTCTCATTGAGAAATAAGTTTTGTTGAACAACAACATTCGGTTTGATCCTTGTCTTAATGAAGCAGTATGCAGTTATACAGCATGTGAAGAAGAACAAAGTTCCAATGATACAAATGATTAAGACACGCAGTCGATGCTGTGAAGCCTGGTGAGAGCATGAAGGAAGTTGCAAGAAGGAAGGACCACCGCATAGCATGCTATTACCTGTGAGTGACAATATAGTGGCATTACGAAAGATCCCTGTATTTGGCACTGGACCAGATAGGTTGTTGAAGGAGAGGTTTAGATACTTTAGAGGTTTGATGCTCTCTAGGAATTCGGGTATGGGGCCTGTTAAGTTGTTGCTAGAGAGATCCAAGTTTTCAAGCACGCCCAAAGTATTAAGTCCTTTTGGGATTTGTCCTTGCAGTACATTTCCTTGGAGGTATAGGAAACGTAATTGGACACAACTGCCAATAGCATCTGGGATTTCACCAGATAGCTTATTCATTGAGAGGTCGATTGTGCCGAGGCTGATCAAGTGCCCGATCTGTGTTGGAATGGAGCCACTTAGAGCATTGTTGGAGAGGTTGAGAAGTATGGTGAGGGAAGGAATGGTAAGTATCTCTTGTGGGGTTTGGCCCCTCAATAAGTTACAGGAAAGATCCATGGATCCAAGTTTGGTTAGGTTACCAATACTTGTTGGAATGCTGCCGTCCAGAAAGTTTTTAGATAGAGAGAGATTGCTCAACTGCGTGATATTGCCTAATGATTGTGGAATCTGCCCATCAAATCCATTATGGGACAGGTCAAGATACTGGAGACTGGGAAGCTGGCCAATATCCAGAGGTAAGGTGCCTGTGAAGAGGTTATCATCAAGGGTGAGCTTTTGAAGTTTGGGAAACATTCCTAACCCTGTAGGTATGGTCCCAGCTATTTGGTTTCTGCCAAGTAGAAGCCTATTGAGCTCTCGAGATAGGTTGGTAATAGTAATTGGCATAACACCTACAAGATTGTTATGTTCAAGGTTTAGGTATTCCATGTTGCTACAGTTGGTTAAGGATGTGAGGAAATCCCAATCCCTAGGCTTTGTGGCTTGGAGCTGATTGTGCCCTACCGAAAATACCTTCAAAATACCGTGGATGCCGATATCCCTTGGAATCAGACCATGATGTTGATTTCCACTCAGATACAAATATTCGAGCGCAGATGCATTTGAGAAGGAGGCTGGTATTGGGCCTTCGAATCGATTTCCACTCTGATACAAATATTCGATCGCAGATGTGCCAAAAAACCTTATCCTGGGAAGCTTAAAGCCAATGTCGGGCGGCAGTGATCCTGAAAGCTGGTTGAAGCCAAGGAGCAAGTCTTCGATGGAAGAAATATTGAAGATCAACGGAGGAACAAGACCTTCCAGCAAGTTAACCCGGACATTGAAGTAAGCAAGGTTAGTTATCTTACCTAGAGCTTCAGGGATGTTGCCACTGAAGCTGTTCTCGGCAAGATTTAAGTGAGTCAATGATGTTAGGTTGCCCAGCCAGCTTAGGATCTGACCATGGAAGGAGTTCCTCTTCATGCTAAGGATCATGAGGGCTGTGAGGTTGGACAGTGACATGGGAATTTCACCAGTCAGATTGTTGTGGGTGACATTCAAAAATGTAAGCTTTGATAGGCGACCCAAAGGAGCAGGGATGAAACGAGACAGGTAGTTTGCGCTCAAATTCATGGTACGAAGTGCTGCACAATTGCTGAGGCTGAACGGGATCTCACCTTCCAGGTTGTTGGCTGACAGATCAAGGACGTGGAGGTGGGTGAGGTTGCCGAGCTATGGGGATATGATGCCAGCTAGGCCGGAGTCCCGCAGACGTATGGCAGTGACACGGCCTGGGTGCCGGCGGTGGCTGCAGGCCACGCCGTTCCATCGGCAGAAATCAGGTGCCGGCGTGTTGGTGCCATTACCGACGGCATCCCAGGAGGACAGTGCATGTCTTGGGTCGCTGGTTATGTGGGATTTGAACGACAGGAGCACCAAGAGGTCGCTGTCATTGGTAGATAGAGAGGTGGATGCGAGCAAGAGGATGTGGGTGAGATGGAGCATCGGTACCTGCCATGTACATGGGTGAGACACTTTTGATCTTCATTGTTGAGCAAGGGGTGGATGTGGTGTTGTGGTGATCTACACTTGCTGCTTGTTGCCTGCTGCCCTCCCATGGATGGTGTGGAAGTCGTTAAATAAGACACAAAAATCTACACTAGTGGCCAGAGTTGCACCAGCACTACCAGAATCGGGCGGTTCCCGAGTGTTAGTAAGTTTCCGAGTGTTTTGAATAAGACACTCGGGAACTTCCCGAAAGTGCCTCATGAAACACTCGGGAAAGTTAACTTTCGAAAGTGTCCGATCGACACTCGGGAAACTACGACGGAGCAATGGGAAAAATTAGCTCCGAGTGTCGTTTGTTACTGACACACTCGGGAGCTAAAAGTAACGTTCGCGCCAATTCTCCCCCCACGCCTGTTCCTCTCCCTGTTCCCTGCGTTCCCAAACCCCCCCCGCGCTGGGTTCTCTCCTGCTTCCCTGTTCCCCAAAATCCCCAGCGCTCCCTCCCTCCTCCTGCCCTCCGCCGCTTCCGCCCGCCGCCACAGACCGCCGCGCCCGCCAGACTCCATCAGACTCACAGACTCACAGACTCCTCGGCCGAGTCCGCCTCCTCTGCCTCCGGGCTCCCTCCTCCATGGCCGCCCACAATCCGCCTCCCGGCTCCCTCCTCCGACCGGGCGCCCTCCTCAGTGAGCATCCATTGTAGTAATTTGTATTGGGATATATATGGATGAAATTTATTGGAGATTCGGTTTTGGAGTCCTATGCTTTTCATCAAGAAAAACTATACCAAACTAAAAACTTTAAAATAAATATTGTTAATGACAAGAATGGTTTGGTGCAATTGATTATGAACTTGTGGAATAATTTTCTTTTGTAAACCGCAGAATTAATTCCTACCTTCTAGTGCAAAATCATTAGCATTATTGTGCAAATATTTCATCGTCAAAAGCATTTGCACTTAGATCATAAAATCTTTCTAAAGGCATACATACATTACTACTGTGTGAAAGCCACATGATATCAATTACACTTGAGACTTTCAAGTTCAAGACTTCCAAGTCGTTAACTTTAGTGCATGTGGTAGTAGCTTCTAACATACTCAATAGTGCGTGGTCAATATACGTGACAATAGTTTGTTGGGGAAAGAAGGTCGTTGTTGATCATGCATGTCACTAAACTCAAGAGATGTGGAGAAAATAACAACATTTAGTAGTTAGTTCTTTAAAAATAGTAATCAGACTTGATCCTTTCATTTGTTCAAGGATAAAATTGAATGTACAAATGATGGTTTACCTATCTCAACATATAATATATGCCCATATGAGTCAACATATCTTGCATGGTTGTTTGACAATTGGTGTGGTTCCATAAAGCTTTATTAATTTAATATAATATATACAAGTATGCAACACACATAGCATATGTTCGAACTAATTATAATCAGCACAAAATAAAGCTAAAATGATGGGTCCTTAGATTGTGTTGCTTCTAATTAATTAGAACAAATTAATTAACACAAGTTTGAGACTATGAGAGGAGCATAAGATGGTTTCATCCTTTTGAGATAGAATATTGATGTGGTAAATGTGGTTAATTTATATGTGTGAAATAATAGGATATTTTGGTCAAGAAGTTTCTCTTTTATGTATGTCTATATTCTTCCTTTAGAGAAATGGAGCAGTTTAGACATGAGGATTAGGTATTTACTTCAAAAAAGTACCTAATAGGTCGGGCTCGAGTGACAACCATGCATATTAATGTTTGTCCATAATATTATTTTGAAGGATATGTGCAAATTAAGGAGGTTCCTCGAGTAGACATTGAGGAGTATGGACGTACACTATGATGGAATAAGATGTCAACTAGGATGCAATACGCTTGGTGCACGCAAAACAATGTGCGGCAGAGTTGATGTGATGCATGTTCATTTTCAAAATTGCACGTATGTATACGCATGCATGGGTGTGAGTGGTCTGACGATGCTTGATTGCTTGGTGATGTGCCGTTTGTGATGGGTCGATGCATCTTCTTTTTAAGAACGAGTCCCTCGCTAGAAAGTTCTATAGTTAGTCTCCTTTGGCTTTTTTTTGTTTGTTTTTGAAACGATTCTGTCCTAATATAGCTCATGGTTTTCAATACAAGTCCGCCCGCCTCGCCGATCGTCTCCACCGACACAACAACCGCACCATCTTCCCCATCGCAGCCTCCTCGCCCTCACTCCAAGAAGTAATCAGAAGGTAATGGATAAGTGCAAAAAGAAATAAAGTTTGCTTATTTTCTTTTGTGTTGTCCATTTATGGTGGATTGATATGCTGTCATTACAATGCTACATTAACGTGTTAATAAATAAAGGTATTCATATATATTGAAAGAAAGTGTTTTTATGTCTGCTGATCATGTATATTGTCTTCATGTCAACTGTTTTAGTGTACATATATAGGGCATGCATCATAGGGTAGCTTCTAGCTAGCTCAGTAGTTGTAATTTTTGACATAAATAAAAGTTGGATTAAAATATGTTATGTTTTGCACACTAGGATGGCCGAGGATCGTAGTTGAATGTACATCGGGCGAGAGCGATGGGTGATTGTACTCCAAGAATGGATGGAAAAGTCGACGAGATATTGTGGATCGAGCATTTGCTAGGCGTAATGGACGGGTGTGTTGTGCCCTTGTTCTCGTTGTTCAACACACGCCACAAACGAGGGCAACAATGATCGCACACGTGCAAGTACGGATTTAGGGCGTGCTATACCGTGTGGGTGTATCACGGCGAGTCACAACATAGCGATCGATGTGCTAAGGGAGGAAACGGACGATGGCGCCACAATGAGAGTAGGATAGAAGACATGCTAGATGATGTGCGCCATGCATATGGGCCACTGGCCGAGGAAGAACCGAGCCCGCAACAAGGGCTTTTTTGATATGTTGTCCGCAATGAAGTCAACCACTTCACGGGCACACACAGTGTCCCAACTAGATGCCATCACACTACTACTTGTGTCAAGTCTCGATTCAAAGACAAGCATTGCTTGCTTTGATGCATTCTTAAGCGTGTTTAGCACTCTTCTCCCGTGATGGTCACAAACTGCCCGCTAACTTGTATGAGGCCAAGAAATTGATAAGCGCACTAAATATGCCATATGAGAAGATAGATGTTTGTCCAAATCATTGCATGCTATTTAGGAATGAGAATGTGGACAAAGATCACTGTGATAAGTGTGGTGAGTCTAGGTTTGTTGAGGTTGACTCGGTGATGGTCAAGAGGCGACTTCCTATTGGCGTAAAAAATACTCATTGCTATCTACCATTTGTGCCATTTAATCCAACGGTTATACATGTTCGAGGTTTCAGCCAAACAAATGGTATGGCACAAGTATGGTCGCTTGCACCATAATGACAAGATGGTCCACCCATCCGATGGTGAAGCATGGAAGCAATTTGATCGAGACTATGTAGAGTTTGCCATGAGCCTCTAACGCTCAATTGCAATTGCAATCGATGGGTTTAACCCATTTGGTATGGGGCTGCATATACAAACTGCTATTCGTGTGTTTGTCATTCCCTTAACCTTCCACCGGCGCTTGCATGCGTATAAAGACATATTCTTTTCGTTGATAATCCTCGGTCACGAATACCTGTGGAAGAATATGAGTGTATTCATGGAGCGGTAGTGGATGAATTGTTACATGCTTGGGAACAAGGCATAGTGACATATCATCGGCATTGAAACAGAACTTCACTATGCGGTCGCGCATCACACATCCATGCATGACTTCCGGCCAGACGGATATTACGTGGGTGGTCTGCATACATGGGAAGATGCCATGCCCAATCTGAGGGAGACGCTGCGTGGTCATTGGCTAAAGCATGGTCGCAAGCACTCCTTCTTCGATTGTCATCGTCAATTCCTTCCAATTGACCACGAATTGAAGTGACACAACCGGATTTAGGGCCAATATTGCTGTCCGCAATGGACCACCACGCCGTCTGGCGGTGAGGAGGTTCGTGCACGGCTAGATGCTTTGAAGCCTCTTGATGATGGTGATGGGTTCGAGAAATATGGTGAGGAGCACAATTGGACTCACATTCCAAGTTTGTGACGGCTGTCATACTTTTATAAGCTCATTCTTCCCCATAACATAGATGTAATGCATAATGAGAAGAATGTTGCAGAGGCCATATTTAGCACATTCTTTGACATTCCGCATAAGACGAAGGACAATGTGAAGGCTCGCCTTGATCAGAGGAGCTTTGCAACAGCCCTCGCCGAATATGATCCATAAGCCGCCCATCGCAAGTGGGAGAAGCCAAGAGCTAGTTATTGCCTAACTAGGGTTCAGAAGAAGGAGATTTTGGAATGGTTTGAGACCCTAAAGTTTCTCGATGGGTATGCAAAGAAATCTGAGAAGAGGAGTGAATTTAGCTACCATGCGCATCAATGGCCTAAAGAGCCATGACTACCACATATTCATGGAACGCCTTTTGCCTGTGATGATCCGTGGCTACGTCCCCGAGTGTGTTTGGCAAGTGATGGCGGAGTTGAGCTTCTTTTATCGACGCCTATGTGCGAAAGAGATAGATCCCATGGTAATATCAACTATGGAGCGTGAAGTGCCCGTGTTGCTTTACAAGTTGGAAAAGATCTTTCCACCGCTTCTTCAATCCAATGCAACATCGATTCTCCATCTTCCCTATGAAGCTAGGATGGGGACCCAGCAAAACCGTGGATGTATCCAATTGAGAGGAGCAAAAGGAACTACGGGCAAAGCAAAAAATCGATCACGTGTTGAAGCATCCATAGCGGATGCGCATATAATTGAGGAAATTTCCCATTTCACATCAATATACTTTGTCGATAATGTTCAGACGGTGCACAATCAAACCTCACGATACAATATTGGCATCCTCAAAATAATTGCTAACTTAGCCTCTTCAGGAAGAGGTGACACTTCAAGCGTGGTACTCCCAAAGTTTTATCGCGGGATGAGTGGTTGACTGTGATGTTGTATGTCTTTACCAACCTCTCCGAAGTGGATGATTACATTAGGTATGCAACAATTATTTTTTCCCAATAATTGATGTATGAGTGTTTTAATCTACTTGTCTTGTTGCCTCTAGGGAATTTGTTAGGAGCGAGTGGAAGCAACGTCGAGACCCATCCGAAAAACAAGTTGCGACCCTTCTTAGGAAGGGTGCCGAATTGTAAACCTAATTTCCGACTTGGTTCTATCGTAAAGTAACTTCTATTAGCTACTCCCTTGCACATAATATTTACTAAGTAAAGAGGAACTAATACATGAAACCCATTCTATTTATCTTTGTAGAGTTTGAAGGACAAGTCTATGAGCAAAGTGAATTGAAGCAAGTTGCTCAAGGATGCCACACTCGGGTCTTTGCCCTATAGTACCTACGATGTGAATGGGTACCGCTTCAACATCGACACATGAGAGGAACGGCCTAATGCAACAACAATTAACAAGGATTGGTGACTATAGGACAAGATGAGAGCGATACACTGTTGAATACTATGGAGTAATTGAAGAAATAATTGAACTATATTTCCATGGTAGCAAACCTCTCAAACTTATGTTATTCAAATGTCATTGGTTCCATCCGCTTAGGGAGTCGACGGGATACATCACTTGGGGTGGTTGAAGTTGCACATCAATCAATCCTACCAGCAATGACCCATTTATTGTGGCTCAACAAGCCACCCAAGTATACTACATCCCGCACTCCATGCAAAACTATGAGTAGTTCATCGATTGGTGGGTAGTACATAAGGTGCAACCATATGGTAAACTACCTACCCCTAGTGAGCAGACTACAACATGGAGACCAACAATGGTGTTGACCTATTCTTTCAAGAAGATGGGCTACCAGGACTTTTCAAATAATAATTGGGGAAGAGGACGATCACATGGATGATATTCAAATCGATGCCGATGAGGTTGTAAACCAAGAGGACTTGGAACTACTTAATCGCTTAGACATTGATGGCAATCAAGGGGATGACGCCGAGTCAACACCTCATGATAGTGACGATGACTTTTTAGAGGGCCCATCTCATGAGGATCCCATTGTAGACGACTACTTCTAAGCATGATCTTGTATGTCTTCCATTTATTTGTCGCATGTTTTTAATTTTTGTATGAGCTTACTTGATTACGTTATATTACATTTTTCTATGAGCTTACTTGATTACGCTTATATTAATTGATTTATTTTATTTCATTTCATTTCAGACACCAAAAATGAGTGGCGCCGACGAGGCAAAGATACTCTAGTCGAGGCAGACGCTTGTTTTCCACTCGAGGAGGCAGAGGGCGCCGCGCCACTCGGACGAGGCAGAGGGCAGCCACGCCCCTCCAGAGGCAGAGGGCAGCCACGGCCCCTTCAGAGGCGATGGGGCAGCCACGGCCCTCCAGAGGCAAGAGGGCAGCCGTGGCCACTAGACGAGGTAGAGGGGCAGCCACGGCCCTCCAGAGGCAGATGGCACCGCGCCCTCGAGGGGCAGGGGCTCTACCTCTAGTAGATCAGCCTCAGACCCCGCAGCCTCACACGGCCGATGATGTGGAGCGTGAGGCGGAGGTGAGGAGGAAGAGCAAGACCTTGAGGCGGAGGGTGAGGAGGATGAGCACCATGAGGTACAAGAATATTGATGCGAGGACTGCGAACCCGCCACGACCACCAACCCGAGAGGAGGAGAAGACTATCATCGCTCTGTTGGCATACACGTAAGTAACTGCTTTACACTTTCACTAATTTAGCCCACTTACTTGCATACCTAAAAAAACTAATATGCGTGCAATGGCGAGAAGAAGGCGGGGTGACAAACGAGACTTCGAACGGCATAATTGGCGTGTTGCTTCGATGGCACTTCCCGGGTTGGTCACATACGAGGACGACGGAGCCTCTGATGGACATGGTGCCACCACAGGTCAGCCGCAGATACCGCCGCCACCAAGGAGAGGTTCCATTTGACAAATTGCTTGCAGCGGAGGAGGAAAGTTTTGGGTAAGTGACTAAATATTCAAATCTGCTTTTATGTGTTCCTATGCATGTTAGGGTTGATTTGGCCCCAATGTTCAATCACCTAAAGCAACCACTATTTAACTCAAAGATTAAATTTTTCCAGGTGTATTAATACAAACTAGATCACTAAACAACCATACTTAACTTACGGTAGATTAGGCTAGTTTTGCTCAATCTATTCATGTTAGGATAGTTATCTTAATTGTGACATAACCAAATCATCATCAACTATTTATTAGTCGGTACATGGCTAAAAATGGTAGTTTTCATCCAAAGACCTATCTAAATTGCACAAGGAGTACTAACATTTTGAAGAACCTGTAAGCCATTTGAGGACAAAGTCGTATATTTTGTGTTTTTATGCAAACCTAACCTAGCTAATCTCACTTGTTTGGTACTAAAACTTCAAGTAGTCTGACATGTTTAATTTACCTCTTTTGGATGTTTAGTAGCCAAGTAATAAATGTCAACTAACTTAATCATCTTATTCTTTATCAATTCCTTTTCGCTTTCATCAACTAACTTAATCATCTTATTCTTTATCAATTCTTTATTCTTTGATTGTAGTGGTGGTTTCGATGGGTCGATGGACAGAAGTCGATTCCAAAGTAGTGCTTCAGAATTGTGTTAAGAAGCTCATCCCACAGATGTTCTACGAAGCACGATCCAAGCGGTGATCCGTTACCACACACAAGTGCTTCGACAACAGATTCATAGGACGCCTGCCAAACGCATATCACTTTCGACGAGTACATGCAGGTAACCAACTGAACAAACGATGTCCTTGATTACAATCAATTCTAGTTTATTCATATTTAACACTTGGTTAATTTAGGCAATACCTTGGTGGGCTCTGAAGTGTGAAGATGCATGGCAGCAGATTCTCCGAGACAGGTGGTGTAATGAACGATGGTTGCAGGCCTCTCGTGCTGCTAGGGAGCGGCGATTGTTGATGGACGGGACAGCACATCATCAAGGCAGCTCCTCCATGGCTCGTTACAAGAAGAACCTGGTAGGTCAACATGTTCATATTGATTGTATGTTGCAGATACATATTTATTGACCGCCGTGGTTTTTTTGGGTGCAGGAAAAGAAAAAGCAGAGGCCTGTCTCCGATATGGAGGCATATGTAGAAGCTAGGAGGGGTGATCAGGAGGGCACCTTGTGCAGCCAGCGCGCGACAGAGCACTTGGTACGATTTCTGATCATTTTGTCCCTGATGATTTCCACTCCTCGATGATTTTGTCCAACAGTGCTACATATAATCGATGTCGCTAAGGAGATTCATGGCCCGGAGTACGACGCCATGAATTCGCCACTAGACGCGAAAGTTGTGTACAAGGTGGCAAGGGAAGAAACATGGTCGTTTCTTCATGGGTGCGCTACATTAGCACACCGACCACCTCTCCGAGGTCCGATCCACGAGTGTCAGATCAATCGATGAGGTACACCTTCAATGTCGATAAAGAACCACCATCACATGTTTCCGAAGTCTCGGTTTTCTCGACTTGAGACGAGGTCATAAGAGGAAATTGAGGCTAGACGGCGGTTAGAGCAAATGCTCATGCAAAGTTAGTTGAGCGTGGTAGTACAATAACAAAGTAATATGCATATATATATATATATATATATATATATATATATATATATTCATACTTGGCTAATGTATGACAATGTGCAAACAAATATGCAGTACTGGGACCGGACTCGACCTAATGCCTCCGTCGGGGAACCACCGCCTCACTTATCTCGCCTCCTTAGTAATCGACATCGATTATTATATTGTTAGTCTCTTATGAGTGCTTGATTCGTAATACATTGAAATGACATGCAATGTACTTATTGGTCGCTCATCGCAAATTTCTTATAATGCGATTTCTTATGAAAATGCAGGAGCGGGATCGCTTGCTTCGACTACTAATCCTCAAGATCTTTGGTGCACATGTTGAAGATCATGTGAATGCATCCATCGCCGAGAGGTCACCACCGGTGCTTGCTATTTTATGATCTACTAAAAGGATACCAATATTAGAAAACATTCATAATCGTGATTGCTAAAAATGGAAAAAATGGCTTCATATATAACTAATTCTCTATATCTATATCATAAATTCTTTTGAAATGTGTCAACATATAATAATTTGTATGTACACTCCTTTGTATGAATTTGATGATAAGTGCTTGAGACATAAATGTTGATCAAGAGTTCACAATGACAAAATTTTGAGAGTTGCAAGAATGATCAATTAGGCCACAAGCTAGTCGCCCACACCCTGTGCATGCCCTTAACCGATTTGCCATGTTATTAGGTTGCTCATCATGATTTAAAGGAATTTTTTGCTTTGTCAATAGTTTGGTTAATTATCTTTTCATGTATCAATTCCTAACTTTTGTTGTAACATGGCACTAATATTAAGTTTTGCTCTATCTGCAGTAACTTTGAAAATGATGCTCTTATGCACGGAAGATTGAAGCAGGAAATTCTATGCATGCAAATGGTTGTAGTGATACTTGTTATTTGGAACTGTCATATGTATAATAATGCCTTATGCTTACATTTTTGAACTTGATCTTGAATGTTGTGAGCTCTCTGAACCGTTATGATGTCTTTTGTTCGATCTATACATTTATATATACATATATTGTGGAATGGATGGATGGATGGACTGATTATTTGATTGCTGTGGAATGGATGGATTGATTATTTGACTGCTGTGGAATGGATGGATTGATTATTTGATTGCTATGGAATGGATTTTAAATGAATTTGTGAAAATTCTAAAAGAAGTTTGTCGATTTCCGAGTGCCTCATCGATTTCGAGTGTTTGGCACTCGAAATAGACCAAAGTTTTCGAGTGTTGACACTCGAAATAGACCAAAACTTTCCCGAGTGTCGACACTCGGGAAATTGAAACTCGGGAAAACGACAAAAAAGTTTCCCGAGTGTAGACACTCGGGAAAACTTGACCCGTGGCAATTTTCTGCGGATCCGTCGGAAGATTTCCCGAGTGTTTTTGGACCGTATTCCCGAGTGTTAACACTCGGTAATAGTTCCGCTACTACCGGAGAAGCCGCTCAATGGTTTTTCCCCGAGTGTCGACATTTTCGAAAGTGTTCACGGATACACTCGTAAATATATATTTCGAGTGTAACACTCGAAACCATTTTTCTCCCGAGCACGCTATCCCGAAAGTGCTTTTTCTCGAGGTGACACTCGGGAAATATGTTTCGAGCAGTTTAGCCCACTTTCCCGAAAGTGTTTTTGGCACTCGGGAAAATCCTCTCTCGTAGTGCAGAATGTGATAGAATCTGCTTTCAATTCTAGTATCGTGACGACTTGTAGTATTGTGTTCAAACTCTAGCTAGATTGTACTTGCCATTAACACTAATTATATATATATAAAAAGTTGAACCGTCGTTAGCTCGAGTGGCTTATGCTGTTCGAGTGCACGCATAAGACCCGGTTCTGTCTCACCGAAATAAATTAGGGTGCACATACGCATGCACCTTTGGTGGACGATTTTCTTACTCTCGGACTGTCTGCGTGTGATATTGGATTTTATTGGTATTACTAAATTTTTATAGACGTTACCAATTTTTTTTATAGCAAACCAAATAACCGTCAAATTTCGTTAGGATCACCAATATTTGTTTTGGTTTACGAGTGTAGCAAACCAAACAGCCCCAGTCTCGGCCTATTTCTTTCTAAACGATTCTGGGAGGAATAAGGGCTAATGTACCGCTAATATTCCTGATGACTTCCGTGCCGATAGTGACAGCCATGGAAATATCTGCGGCTTTATCCGGGGAAATGGTGAAAAAAGAGAAGACCACCAACACTTTCATCCAAATTAAGAAGATGCAGACTCCTTCGCTGACCCAGTCGTCCGAAGCATTTGTAATGTATCTGCGAGTCTTTTTAGTACGACTTTTTGTTCCATCTAGGGGTGTCCTACCTTGACTTCTTGTCAACGTTCCATCTATTGACAACAAATTTGATACCTAATTCCATGTTGAATTCTTCAAGGTTGATGCATGTTTGTAAGATTGAGCTCAAGGATTACTGATAATTCTTTTGGTCTCTTCTCATGCCATGGTAACAAGAGGGCAACAGTAATTGCTGGTAATCGATTGCATTCACAATTAATTTCTACACAAAATGGTCCAAAATTAAGTTCGAAATCCAATATAGGATTTACAAAAAATAGTATTGTCATGGAATATCAAGAATGAGACCACTTATTCAATTTGGGGTTGTTTGGTTGATGGTCAAAATAAGCCAAACCAAAATTTTGGTGTAGCCAAAACTTTGACAAAGCCAAATATTGGCAAAAGGAGCGTTGTTTGGATCGTGATCAAGCTAAATTTTAGTGTCACCAAAATTTTGGTGAGCGATTCTTACTCTCAGATTGTCCGCGTGTGACATTGGATTTCATTAGTATTACTAAATTTTCGTGGGCGTTACCAATTTTTTATAACAAACCAAATAACTGCCAATTTTCGTTTGCGTTATCAATATTTAGTTTGGTTTGCAAGGGTAGCAAACCAAACAGCCTCCAGTCGCTGAAATTTGGAGAATTCACCTATTTCTTCCTAAACAATAGCAAATACAGAGACTTTGGAGAATTGGCTTATTTCTTTCTAAACAATAGCAAATCTGATAGACGATTTGGGAAGAACAAGGGCTAATGTTCCGCTAATATTCCTGATAACTTCCATGCCGATAGTGTCTACTGGAACAAACCTGAACCAAATGGACATCCATCCTGAACCAAATGCTTGCTCTAGGTCTCCTTTTTATTAAGCTCAAATTGAACATATCATGCCAAAATGTAGATAGTTCCCTAAGATCACATGGTCTTTAGTTTTCTGCACATGGCATGCTACACCAGAGCAAAACTCCTTACATTTTCTGCCATAAATCAATGCACCGCCAAAAAAAAGTCCCAATGAAAGAACTATATATTAAAGCTCCATGGAAATCATGGTTGTTGGTGAAGCTGAACTATGAATGCTGACAACATGAGATATGAAGAATGATCTTCCTGTCATGTTCAAATTTCTTAAAATCATGGAATCAAGAGAGAGCTAAGTTGGAAGTATTATGCAACTTGACTATATGTTTCTTCAACCCCCGCGCCCCTTCTGAATTGGATCGCACTTGTTATGGACAAAGGTGAGCGATCGCATGTACTCATCTTCACTACAATTTACAAATGAAAGCACCACAAACAGAGCATACGTTTTAGTAAAATTTGGCTTGAAAATACTTGTTAGGTTGCAGTCTTGATTTTTCTAGGCAACACTTTCTACCAAAAATGCCCCATTAATTCCCAACTGATGCTGGTGTTAGAGAGCTAGATTCAACATTAATAGGGCAACATATCTCAGGAGGAAAGGCACCAAATCCATAAAACGCCATCTAAATGAGACAAGGGATATTATGTTCCGAGAAGGTTCAACCACCATAGCCCTCTAGCGCAGTGTTACCTCTCACAGACACGGGTGTCAGAATCCGACACGGATTCGGATGTCCAATTTGACAATTTTTAAAAAAAATAGGATTCGATGATTTGTTTAATATATATATATATATATATTTGTTTTTATATTTATTTTAAATTGTATTGAATACATTTTAGATCACTAAATAGGATATAAATACATATCTTCACACCGCTTATTGAGATAGAGCCATAGAAGTTCCCAAACAGCACTTTTCCCTGAGAATAAAAAAAGTCCAACAGCACAGGAGCAATATGGCAAGCACCAGCACTGGAAAAAATTTAAAAGCAATGTGGACTGATGAACTAAATGAGTAAATGGACAACGGGCTTGTTTACATGGAGTAGGCAACCTAAAAGAGTCTAAAAGCTGGGGTATCTGCAGGCATAAGGAACCATGAGGCTGGGCTGACAAAAAGAATTGGCTACTTGGCTATGTAAACATGACACAACAACATTCTTTCTTGAATAAAAGAAAATATCATCAATTGTATACCCATTTCTTGAATATGCAACCACAGCTCAGAAATCTTAGTTTGGATCTAAGAAAGTTACTAAATAGGAAATGTTAGTTTGGATCTAAGGAAGTCATTAAGATTCATTGCTCGAATTTACCCTTAACCATTGAACCAAAGAGAGCATTTCTAGAAAAGAATATACGCATGTAAGAAGAACACAATGATGAACTAAATGAGTAAATGGACAATGGGATTCTTTACATGGAGTAGGCAACCTAAAAAAAGTCTAAAAGCTATACTGTCTACCCCATGCTTTCTAATGAAGATGCAACAGCAATCTAAGACCTTGGCCTGTCCTTCTGCTCCTTAAAAAGAGGAAGCACAGACACACCAGAGACCTTGAATACGTTGAACCGGACACCGGGAATATCACCCACAGCGTGCCCCTTACGACCAAATCCAGCAATCAACACCTCGTCATGGATACTGACATAGGAAAAAGGAATTAGTGCATTTGACAGGGCAAGCATTAAAAAAACACAGGATGGAGAACATACATTTTCGTCAATGTAGTTGAAGAAACCATGATTTGGCACAAAGGCAGCAATCTTCTTCCCATTCTTCACATGCTGCACACGAGCACACTTATGAATGGCGGAGTTTGGCTGCTTGGCCTCAATACCACTACAATGGAGTCATCAAACATTAGCCTAAGCTCAAAAAGCAAAGGGCGAGAAAACCATATTTTCTTCCGCATACATCTTCTGAAGACAAATGCCCTTGGCGTGAGATGGCTCTGCAAAGGTTTTATTCCACTCATTACTCAAGTTCCTTTTCCTGCATGCCTTGTCAGCCCACCTCTGGTTCTTGCGATGGGCCTTGAGCGAGGGGCGGCAAGGGGGCTGGGGCTTTAGGAGCCAGCGAGCGTAGGGAGATGGGAAGCGCCTTGACCAGGGGCTCACGGTGCCTGGTTGTAGCCATGGGGGAGCGAGCTCGAAGGGAGGAGGCGACCATGGGGGAGGAGGCGACCATGGGGGATGAGAGGGAGGAGCGTGGACCAGCGGAGCGGCGATGGCACCTAGGTCAGGAGAGCAGTAGGGAGAAGAGGATTGAATCACTACAGCGATAGGGGAGGGAGGCGGTCGAGTGCTGCGCGCGGGAGGAAGGAGACGGAGGAACGATCGCGAGGGAGGGAGAGGAGGAGCCATGGGCGAGCGGAGTGGGCTGCGACGATGGGAAAGGGAGGCGGCCGAGTGTGGCGCACGGGAGGGAAGAGAGGGAGGAGCGAGTGCGACGGGAGGAGGCGAGTGTGGTAGGTGGCCAACTGCAGCGCGAGGGAGGGAACCTAGGAACGGGAGGTGAAGATCCGGCGGCGGAGGAAGGGAG
The DNA here is from genome assembly GCA_036346405.1 of Phyllostachys edulis. Taxonomy (NCBI): domain Eukaryota; kingdom Viridiplantae; phylum Streptophyta; class Magnoliopsida; order Poales; family Poaceae; genus Phyllostachys; species Phyllostachys edulis. The sequence goes on from JAYEVD010000316.1 coordinate 51,741, forward strand.
GGGAAAAGGAGCGTAGCTGGCAGCAGACGCGAGAAGAAGGAGCAGAAGTGGGGAGGAAGCGGCGACGCTGGCCGGGGAAGGAGAAGATGCGAGAAGAAGGAGCGGAAGTGGGGAGGAAGCGGCGTCGCTGGCCGGGGAACCAGATCGAAGGGGCGGTAGAGGAGGGAGAGGGAGAGACGAAGAAAAGGCAGTTGCGCAGAGCGAGGAACGACTCGAGGCTTAGCGACGCAGGTGACGTGGGACTCGCCAGCGCCTCTCATTCCCACGGGTGCCCAGGCATGAATCGGACAGCCTGGAGCGGCCGCACACGAGATCCGACGGCGTGCTTTTTCTTACCGACGTGGCTACGCTGGGAGGCCGGCTAGCAACTGCGCTATAATAAGAGTAGATATTAGGATGAAAGTACTAGATATGTGTGCTCACAGGTGTGTTAGATATAAGACTATACTTTGGATGTGAGAATGAGTACATACCCATACATGCTATTTTTTTTAAAAAAAAATGAAAATCAAAGCTGATTCTAGCGCCCCCCCCCCCTGGGACCCATGACCATAATGAGAAAATTTTGATGGTAAACAACTATTTCGCTCTTTATAATACGCACGAGAGTTTTGCACCAAACCATAATGAGAAAATTTTGATACCGAATGTGCTTGACCGCAAAACCTGAATAAGTACTGATTCAATTCAGTTTAAAAACCACAACGAGAAATTATCTATGGATCAATGCAATTCAGTTTAGAAAAAGCATTGGGTATATACGAACAAATGACACCCAAATGAAAACGTCCCTCTCTCAACCTTGACAAATGGTCGGCTAAAATTGTCATGGCCGGCCAATGGGATGATTGATCCCACAAGAATTAGTCAATGAATCAATCTGCTTGCAATTGCAATGGACGATCTAGCTTCGCCCTGGCTCCGCTGTACTAGCTGATGGCTCCACCATAAAACGGCACCTTCGTCCGTTATCCACTGACGATCAACAAGCAAACTTTGCTCACCGTGCATGGCCGCTCCAAGCCAAAATTGCTTATTGCACACCCATTTTTTGTTTGGGTCTAGTACTTAGTAAGATTAGATTAGAGCTACGCTAACATGATCATGAAATTGGATCCTCCTAATTAATTACCAATGTATCTCCTAGCCGGGGCAGGGAAGATGTTTAAATAATCTATTTTTTATTATTAATTACAACATTATACTGTGATAATATTTTTACGTAAATATACTCGCCGCCGAACCGTTGGGCAACTGGACCCAAGAGCTCAATGGTTGAGCGATCGATCCCAGTAGCTCAATGGTTGAGTGACTGGGACACTTGTCGCTCAACGGTTGGTCCTAGCGTGCAGCTCACTCATCCAACCGGGTATACATTGTGCCCATTGGGCGACAAGTGTCCCAGTCGCTCAACCATTGAGCTACTGGATCCAGTCACCCAACGGTTCGACGACAAGAGTATATTTCTGTAAAAAAATATTATCGCAGATATAATGTTGTAATTAATAATAAAAAATAGATTATTGTGAAAAAAAATTCGGATTGGTGCTACCTGGAGCTATTTTCTATTCCTAGAATTCCTAGTTTGACCATTTGACTTCATGTACACGGTTTTGGGTCAGCCCGCAAGCCAGCCCTGAAATGAAATGTCAATTTATGTTGGCTTGATGCCAAATTGCCAATCGGCGATGGGGTGCTGCGGAGGGTTGGATATCGAGCTAGATCTTCGTCTTATCGATTTTTTTGGGTGAAATTATCATAATTTAATTTAATATTATTTTATTTATAGTTTGGAAGTATTTTAACTAATTAACAAGTGTAATTGAAACAATTTTGAACCGAGCCAATAAGCCCTGGTAATGAGTTTTTTTTGCACCCCTAGTGTCACGTTTCGAAGGTTAACCATGATGTCTTTGTAACACCTTGACCCGCCACCTGGATCCGGAATGCTACCACTACACATTAAACATTATAAACTTTGCGCAGCTAATTTAACAACTTGACATAAAACAACAAAAGTGGGATTTCGAGGAGGGTTGGTTTGCATTAGTAAATACATGTGACGTGGATGTGCTATTCTCCCTTCCTGATGGCGGTCAACTTCGTTGTTCACCTAAAAATCAACGATAAGTAAGGGTGAGTCCAAAGACTCAGCAAGCACATAATAGAGATGATAAAACACTGCCATACCAACAAAAACATAACCATGTCATTGTTTCCAGCAATAGCTTTCCATTGGTGCAATTCATCATTATTCTACATGCACATTTGATCATTGCATTGCCCATACATGCGAATGCACCATCATGCTCATGCTCATATGCATCTCATCAGCTGATACCGGTATCGTAGAGTGTTCACCCGTTGATGACACACTCTTCCCCCATCTTCGTTAGGATGGGGTCCTTACATTGTAGGACTTTATCTAGTCCCTACATATGTAAGACTTCATCTAGAGCACACCGGATTAGTCATGTATCTTTCTCACCGACCTCACTGGAATAGTTACATGACTTTTTCACCGACCTGGCTCATGCATTCTTGCCATGATGCAAATGCACATGTCCATTGTCATCAACATGATTCATCATTGTCATCATTAACATGGTAGTCTCATTGCTCACCTTGTCCCATCATCATTGCCATCAACATGTAACAATTATCATGTAAGCATAGTCATATAAACATTATCATATAAGCATCATCATGTAAATATTATCATATCACGCAAGCATCACATATTTCATAGCACTTACAGGCTATCGCTCTACCATGCACTTGCCTGTTAACCAAGCGGAGCGGAGTAATGTGCGGATGACGCTGCCGTAACCTCCACCGATCATGCACCCAACCGACTCAATACAAGATAACAAAGATAAGCACACATACGGATGACGAGATCCTCGACATAAACGACACAAACAAACCCCTTTCACCGGGTACTATCCTGCTGATCTGATGCCCAAATTAATATTAAATTTGGGACCGCATCGTCTAACCTTATGGCTAAAACTTATTTGCGCACCCCTAATTCCTTTCTCTTTTTCCCCCTCCCCGTTTCTCTTCTTTCTCTTTCCTCCTCCCCTTTTCCCTCTGGCCGACGCCTCCCAAATCCTCGGCCTTATTTCCCTAACTCCTCTCCTCACCCACGCTCTCTCTCTCTCGCTCCTTGCCTCGCTGGAGCCGCCGCCTCCCGCCGGTCGCCACTCACGCGCCTCCATGCTCGGGCGTGTTCGGCGGTGCCTCCTCCTCCGGTCCCTCCTTGCCTTCGCTCGGCTCGGCCTTGCGCCGTGCGCCTTGCTGCGCCCGCCTTGCCGTACGCTTCTAGCTCGCCATCGCCTCGCCTACCGCTCCAACGCCGCTTCAACACTGCCGCCCATCGCTAGGAAACTCCCTTGCACCCGATGCTGCCGCCCCGAGCTCTACCCCAAGGAAGATTTGCTCTCACTCCCCCTTTTTACTTTATGCCTCCTAGTGATGTGCCATTCTTGCTCGCTTGCTATGCTTAAGAATGAGGGGATGGGATAGCCTACTTGGTTTGTCAATAGAGGTGGGTGGTAGCTACAACGTTGGTTCTTGGTGCGCCCTCGGTTCCTCTTCTCCTTCAATACTTTGGCTTGGTTGCCTTCGGTGGGTGCTCTCGGCTGGAAGAAAAGGGATGGGAGGAGATGTGGGCTTGGGTGGCTTTGGTCTTATCTCCTTCTCCCTCCCTCCCTCTCTCTCTCTCTCATGTTGGTTTCCTTCTACTGTGGGGAGGTAAATTGGTAAAATTGTTCTCAATTTCCCTTCCATTCTCTTTGCCTTACTACTGGTATTACATTCCACCCCCCTTAGCAGAATTCGACCCCGAATTCTGGCGTTCAACAATCCACACGAATGAATAAAATGAATAAACTATACATAAAATAACTCTAAATCGTACCCGTAGTGAACAACTCTGGGTACTTCTCGCGCATGCAAGACTCCAACTCCCAAGTCGCTTCTCTTTCAGATTGATCCGACCATAGCACCTTAACATACTTTATCGATCTATGCCTCAACACCCTCTCTGCTTCCTCCAAAATCCGAACTGGACGCGGCTCAAATGTGAGGTCTTGCTTAAGGGTCAACGGTTCTAGCACGATCTCATGCTCCGGGTCCCTTAAGTACTTTCTCAACATAGAAACATGAAACACATTATGCACTCCTCGCATGGACTCAGGAAGGTCCAAACGATATGCCAACTTTTCAATTCGTGCCAGAATCGGAAATGGCCCAATGTACCACGGGCTAAGCTTCCCTTTGGTACCAAATCGCACAACTCCTTTAGTGGGAGACACTCTAAGGAGCACATGATCCCCCACTTCAAACTCTAAGTCGCGTATTCTCACATCCGCATAGCTTTTCTGCCTACTCTGGGCAGCTAGGAAATTCTGTTTAATCTCCGCCACTAGTTCCACTGTTTGTTGGATCCAATCCGGACCCAGAACAGCCTTCTCGCCTACGGCATCCCAACAAAGTGGTGATCTACATTTCCGTCCATACAGAACCTCGAATGGCGCTGCCCGAACACTAGAGTGGTAGCTGCTGTTGTAGGCAAACTCCACGAGTGCCAGATGATCCTCTCAGCTACCTTTCTAGGACAGAACACAGGATCTCAACATGTCCTCCAGTGTTTGAATGGTGCATTCGGACTGCCCATCCATCTGCGGGTGGAAAGCGGTACTAAACTATAGCTTCGTGTCCAAAGCACCCTGCAAACTCTTCCAAAACATGGAGACAAACTTGGCATCTCTGTCAGAGACTATCGTCTTGGGCACACCATGCAACCTCACTATCTCACGCACATAAATGGGTGCCAAATCACTTGTCAATTCGTCGCATTTAATAGGGATGAAGTCTTGCTGGATTTACTAAATTGATCTACTACTACCCAAATTGCGTCCTTACCTCTCTGGGTACGAGGTAGACCGACTACGAAATCCATAGTAATGTCATCCCATGGCCACTGAGGAACATCCAAAGGCTGCAATAGTCCAGCGAGACGTTTATGCTCAGCCTTCACTTGCTGGCAAACCCCGCAAGACGCCACATATTGAGCGACATCCACCTTCATTCTCTTCCACCAAAAGCTCTTTTTCAAATCCCGATATATTTTGGTCTCGCCAGGATGTACCGTGTACGGGGTACGATGAGCCTCTCTCAATATATCATCCTTGACCCGAGTCTTTTGTGGCACGCAAAGGCGGCCCTTAAACCGCAATGCGCCCGACTCATCAAGGCTAAAGTCCCTCTTTTTCCCTTTATCAAGGCACTTCCTTACTTCTTGAAGCAACCGATCATGTTGTTGTGCTTCTCTCACTCACATCAGAATCGCTAATTCCAGTAGCAACTAGTGCCATACCAGCATAACAATAAGAAATTCCCATTCGATCGAAGTCAGCAATAAGACAACCTAAAGTGGAGGGTGTCTCCTTGCGACTAAGGGCATCCGCAACCACATTCGCCTTGCCCGGATGGTACTGGATAGTGAGATCATAGTCCTTGATCAGTTCTAGCCACCTTCTTTGCCTCAAATTCAACTCTTTCTGCGTAAAGATGTAATTGAGGCTCTTGTGATCAGTAAAAATATCACAAGGCTCTCTGTACAAATAGTGCCTCCAAATCTTTAGAGCAAAAACCACTACGGCTAGCTCTAAATCGCAAGTAGGGTAATTCTGCTCATGTTTCTTCAACTGTCGTGAGGCATACGCAATTACTTTGCTGTCTTGCATGAGCACGCAACCTGCACTCCACTCGTGAGGCGCCCGAGTAGATCAGGAAACACTTGCCTCGCTCGGGAAGGATGAGAACAGGGGCAGTAAATAACTTTTCTTTCAAAGTGCAGAAACTGCACTCGCATTCAACGGTCCACTGGAATTTCACGCCCTTCCGCGTGAGCTGAGACGTTGGCTTGGCAATAATTGAGAAGTTTTTTACGAAGCGCCGGTAGTAACCAGCTAAGCCCAGAAAACTTCTCACTTCTTTGACATTAGTTGGCCTCTTCCAGTTCACTACAGTCGAAATCTTGGATGGATCTACTGAAATACCTTCCTGGTTAATCACATGACCTAAGAAGCCCACTTCAGAAATCCAGAACTCGCAGTTCTTTGATTTGGCAAAGAACTGATTCTCCCTCAGAGTCTCAAGCACGAGCCTCAAATGCCGCTCATGCTCTCTCCCCGTCTTAGAATAAATCAGGATATTGCCGATGAACACAACCACAAAGTCATCAAGATACTTATGCAGCATATTGTTCATCGTCTCCATAAAGGTAGCAGGGGCATTCGTTAGTCCAAAGGACATAACCTTATACTCATAGTGCCCACACCTTGTAGAGAAAGCGGTCTTTTCTATATCTTGTTCCCGCACTCGAATATAATTATACCCAGATTGCAGATCAATCTTGGAGAACACCTTGACTCCCTTCAATTGATCAAACAAATCCTCGATACGAGGCAAGATGTATTTATTTTTGATGGTCACCTGATTAAGAGCACGATAGTCGATGCACATGCGCCAACTCCCATCCTTCTTCTCAGTGAATAGGATAGGGGCTCCCCAAGGTGACACACTACGACGGATCAATCCTTTGGACAACAAATCATCCAATTGCCTCTTCAATTCTTCCTAGAAAGGTCGTGCCAAACGGTACGAGGATAAAGAAATAGGTCGTGTGTTAGGAACAAGATCAATCTTAAATTCCACATCCCTTTCGGGTGGCATACCCGGAAGCTCTTCAGGAAATACATCGGGATACTCACACACCACTAGAATATCCCCAATGCACAAAGATGCGCTTGACTTCTCCGCAAGTGGTAGAAACGTACCAGACTTCACTGTTCGTCGACTAGGGAACAAGCTGGCCAACAAAAAAAGAGAACACGGAGGTGCATTCCCCTGAAAGGTTATCTCCTCCCCCGAAGGAGCTTGCAAGGTGATTGTCCTCCAGAAACAGGAAATCACAGCCCGGTAGCAATGCAACCAATCTATGCCAAGAATCATATCAAAAGGTTCTATCTGCATAATCATTAGGTTGGCAACAAAATCCTCTCCATCCAATGAGACCACGCATCTAGGACATACCGTGGAGCTAGCAATGATACCTCCTAGAGAACTAACTATAACTGATTGTGAGATCTGTTGCATACTCAACTTTGCTTTTCTGGCAAACTCGCGGGACACAAAGAAATAAGTAGCACTGGTGTCAAAAAGAACAAAGGTGTCACATGAATCTAATGACAGGGTACCTGTCATCACGTCTGGTCGTCCCATGGACTCGGCGGCAGGCAATGTGTAGACTCCCTGTGGCGTCAGGGCGATGGGAGCCCTGACACTCGGCTGAGATGGCAACGGAAATGGAGGTGGTGCAGCGTGCTGAACTCGAGCATCCGGTGTAGGGTGCCAATAATACCTGGCGGGTGGTGCCCAGGAAAGAGGAGGCTGCGCTGCAGGGGCAGCCACCATCATCTAGATAGACACCTGAGGTGTAGCATTTGTCGATGACGTAGATGACGGCTCCCACTTGATGATAGTGGAGGGGTTCTGACGACAAACCCGCTCCATGTGGCCCGACCGACCACACTGCCGACACTCTCCCGACCAAGAACATTCAGCAGCACGGTGCTCACCACCACACTTGAAACACATCATGCCATGCCCTGGGACAAGACGATAGGCTGGGGTCGCTGACAATGAACGAGGCGTTGTAGAAGATGGCCTCGAAGATTTGGACTTGGACGTCTGCGAGGGACGCTAGCCCCACTTAGGCTTCTTGGGAGTAGGTCACTGAGATGACCCACCTTCCTCGCTAAAACTCCTATTCTGGTCACTACCAGAAGCGCTTGGACCACTAGAGGGTTGTAGTCCTTTAGTGAGTTGCATTTCCATCTCCATCCCTCTAACTTGTTCTACCACTGACCTAAAGTCATGTGGTGCAGTGGCTCCCATAACATGCTGAAACTTAGAGTTGAGCACCCGGCGAAACCTTTTGGCCTTCTCCAGATCATTACTCACGACCGATGGTACGAAACGGATCAGATCGTTGAATCTTGCTTCGTACTCAGCTACGGTCATCTTCCCCTGCACGAAGGTCGAAAAGGTGACCTCCATACTCTCCACAAAAGATTCCGGTAGTACTTCGCCTTTGCGCTGCCGACGAAGATCTCCCAAGCGGGACCTGGGCGGTGGTCCTAGTGAAAGGACTCCTCCCACCGGATGTCGCTTTGACCCTTTAATTGGAATGCCACATAGCGAGTTCTCAGCTGTGAGCTCATCTCTAGGGCTTCAAACTGCCTTCCCATATAATGCAACCAATCCGCAGCTTGGACTAGTGTACCCACCCCATCGAAAGTGTCTAGACGTAAAGCCAACCACTCACGAAGACCCATCCTTGCCTCTGGCGTGGTTGGAACAGCGATGAGGTACCATAGCAGTGCAAATGCAAGCTAGCTGACTACCGCTTGTTGGCGGCGCCACGGACCTCTTCCATAAATTCTCGTAGCAAGGCCGAAGACCTTGCCCGATTTCTAGCTACAGACTGCTCAGCGGAAACAACCTCTGCACTAGGTGCTTCTTGTTGAGCCTTAAGCAGTGGCTCCACTTGAGCACGGCCACGGCCGTGACCTCTACCCCTCGGCATTTATGTTAACCAAGCATTCACACAATCAATTCACAAACAATTACCTCGAAACATTGCACATCAACAACATACTAGCTAAAACATAAATGCAACGCTTGACTCAAAAACCCATCCTACTGTGCACCAGAGTGTGTCAAGTTTAATTTAATTATTTGACCTAGGTCAAGTTTTAGTAATTAATCAACCTAGGTCTAAAATTTTTCACCACAGACCTAACGCCCGCTCTGATACCAACTGTAACACCCCGACCCGCCACCTGGGTCTGGAATGATACCACTACACATTAAACATTACAAACTTTGCGCAGCTAATTTAACAACTTGACATAAAACAACAAAAGTGGGATTTTGAGGAGGGTTGGTTTGCATTAGTAAATACATGTGACGTGGATGTGCTATTCTCCCTTCCTGATGCCGGTAAACTTTGTTGTTCACCTAAAAATCAACGATAAGCAAGGGTGAGTCCAAAGACTCAGTAAGCACATAATAGAGACGATAAAACACTGCCATACCAACAAAAACATAACCATGTCATTGTTTCCAGCATTAGCTTTCCATTGGTGCAATTCATCATTATTCTACATGCACATTTGATCATTGCATTGCCCATACATGCGAATGCACCATCATGCTTATGCTCATATGCATCTCATCAGCTGATACTGGTATCGTAGAGTGTTCACCCGTTGATGACACACTCTTCCTCCATCTTCGTTAGGATGGGGTCCTTACATTGTAGGACTTTATCTAGTCCCTACATATGTAAGACTTCATCTAGAGCACACCGGATTAGTCATGTATCTTTCTCACCGACCTCACCAGAATAGTTGCATGACTTTCTCACTGACCTGGCTCATGCATTCTTGCCATGATGCAAATGCATATGTCCATTGTCATTAACATGGTTCATCATTGTCATCATTAACATGGTAGTCTCATTGCTCACCTTGTCCCATCATCATTGCCATCAACATGTAATCATTATCATGTAAGCATGGTCATATAAACATTATCATGTAAGCATCATCATGTAAACATTATCATGTAAGCATCATCATGTAAACATTACCATATCGCGCAAGCATCACATATTTCATAGCACTTGCAGGCTATCGCTCTACCATGCACCTGCCTATTAACCAAACGGAGTAGAGTAACGTGCGGATGACGCTGTTCCAGAACCTCCACCTGAACATGCATCCAACCGAACTCAATATAGTACAACAGTATAAGCACACATATGAACGACGAGATCCTGCGCGCAAACGACACAAACAAACCCCTTTCAACGGGTACTATCCTGCTAATCTGATGCCCAAATTAATATTAAATTAGGGACTGCATCGTCTAATCTTATAGCTAAAACTTATTTGTGCACCCCTAATTCCTTTCTCTCTTTTTCCCCTCCCCGTTTCTCTTCTTTCTCTTTCCTCCTCCCCTTTTCCCCTCTGGCCAACGCCTCCCGAGCCCTCGGCATTATTTCCCCAACTCCCTCTCCTCACCCATGCGCTCTCTCTCTCGGCTCCACTGCCTCCCCTCAGGCTCCACTGCCTCGCTGGAGCCGCCGCCTTCCTGCCGGTCGCCGCTCGCGCGTCTCCGCGCCCGACCGCGCCCCGGCGGTGCTTCCTCCCTCTGGACCCTCCCTCGCGCGCCCGGCTCGGCCTCTGGCCGCCGTGCGCCTGCGGCTCGCTCGCCAGCGCCGCTCTAGCTCGCCACCGATTCCCCTGCCCTACCAACGCCGCGCCCCCCACCGACGCGTCGTACCAGTCGATGCCGCCGCAGCGCCGCCAAGTTCGGGTGCTCCGAGTGCTTGCATACACTGAGTGCGAGCGCTTGGTGCTAGCCAACGTCCCTCTCATCTCCCGGCACTTGACGAGGTTAGAGCTTGAGTATGTAGAGTTGGGCAACCGCGCTTTGGATTTCACAAGCTGTCCTGCATTGGAGGATCTAAAGATAATAAATTGCGCCATTTTGGACCGTGAGATCTCATCCAAATCCCTAAGACGTCTGACTATCACAGAGTGCTTCTTGGGTTGGAGCTCCCGCACACGGATTTCTGTCCCGAGTCTAATTTCTCTGCGGCTAACTGATTGTTTGGGACTGGACTCCTTTGCTTAAAAATATGCCATCGCTAGTAAAAGCATTGGTCGGACTTGACACGGACTGTAAGGATTGTTGTGGTAATAGCATCTCTGGAGATTGTGGCGATGATAACTGTGATGGTTGTCATGGTAATCATGACAGTAGTGACAAGTGTGTGCTTCTCAGAGGTTTGTCTGATGCTACCAATTTGTAGTTGAAAGCTGATCCAAAAGTGGTACGCCTGCGCTTACTCCCTCTTAACTCCTACCATTGTTTGCTATCCACTGTTTCTCTTGCAGTATTCGTATACATTTTTATACATGCATAAAACTCCTAAACAAGATGCTTATATCCATTACCTTATTATCAGTTTGTGACAATTTTGATCTATTATTCATATAAAGAGGTTTATACTTTTGGAACTCTGACATTGTGCAATTTTAAAAAGAAATATAAACTTGAGTATGATGAGCGAGAGCTATCCATGTTACTTTCTGCAGGAGTAGGAGCATGTATGGCCAATGTATTTCTGTGTACATGTAGATAAACTTCAAAATACATCATGGGTTACAAACATCTTACATTACTTTTTCCGAATTACTATCAAATTATAAATATCTATTCAAAGTTCATATTAACTTTTTATCATTGCATCTTGTAATGAACAAACTAGAGCTTGAGCTGTTCTTACTCCATCGCACCTTTTCCAGTTTATTTTCAAAAGGGATTTGGCATTGTGCCCTACATTTAGCAAGTTAAAGACTTTGTTACTCAATGAATGGTCTGTCGCTGCTGACCTCCGTGCACTAGTTTGCCTTCTCCAGCACTCACCACTTCTAGAGAAGCTCACTCTTCAACTTCGTAAGGTACATATTGTCTAAACTTCATAGTTGATGTCTCACTAAAGTTACTATGCATTATTGATTGATCCCCTCTTTTTCTAGACTTCTCTTATGTTGGCTCAGTGGCAGGTTTCTCTAACCCAAAGAGTCATTGAAGCTAACATAAGAAAAGACTCAAAGCAGAAACAATGCAGACCAAAGTCTAGACACATCCAAGATATCAAAAGGGCACTACAGCTTCAGAATTCTCAAACGTCCTTCTTTAGTTTCTAGCATATTGCTCCAACAGCATTACTCCGACCTCGTGAACGCTTGAAGACTTCAGTAGCCACCCATTCCATCTTCCTTGCGCCCAGCTCCAAGCCTGTGCGTCTTCCTGTCCCTGTAAGATTTTCCAAGTACAGTGCCAATGGCAAATCGCGAAAACGATTTGATTAGGATGTGAAGGCCGCTTCTTTTCAAAACACGCAGCATTTCTAGCTCGCCAAATGGCCCAGCATGGCGCTGCTATTCCCACACATTTGTTGCTAAATAGATTTCCCCAACCCAGATAGCCTGTTGTGGTAATTGTTGGGGTACGGGTCCGAAGACCGAGGGTAGGGCACTCGCTCTCATCTAACCGTCGGCAGAGCTCTTCCCTGTCTAGGTAGCGAGGCTCTGAGGTTTAGTTGAACTTTTGATTTCTCATTGCTTGATTGATAATTGATACATGTTATCCCTTTTATAGGGACAGTCCGACTTGACGCCTAAGAAATAATCTATAAAGAAACCTATCAATCCAATCTAATCTTTCCAACTATTAAAAATAACCTTCCTAATAAATAAGATTCTATTCCTAACAATAACTAGATAGATAAGGAATTCAAAATAACCCACCTACCAACCATTCTATATGGAAATAAAGATGCTACAGTACCAATGGGTACTGTTCATGAGTGCTACAGTATCCATGGTATTGTTCATGCGCGCGCTACGGCCCCTCGCGCCTTTCTCCATAACATTACACCGCTCGCGGCGAGGCAGCTTGTCCTCGAGCTACGGTGGTGGCCACAGTTGAAGTCCTTGGTAGCCCTATGTTGACAAGAGTATCCAGTACTAGCGTCGGTTTGCTTGAGAGCAGATCAGCGACGCTTCGACATATGGCGCCCAAGAAAGAAACACCTTAGCATGACGTGGCATCGAGGAAGACGCTGACGACATGGGCAGCCGACATGGGAAAGCAGTGACGCCCGTACTGCCACGGAGCGTGATGATGGCGGGGAGGACGCGACGGTGGCGTTGGCCCCTCAGCCGTTGCGCTCCGCATCGCCTAGGGCACAGTGTTGGCCGGCCACGCGGAAAATACCACCGCTGGACAGTGGCAACCCTCCTCGGCGAACGCACCAGGGGTGCAGCCAAGGGCAGCGTTGCCCGTTGAGGAGGTGTTGGTGACGATGGCCGGAATGGCATTGTTGGCGATGCTAGTTTTGGAGGTAATGGAAGTGGCGACGCAACTATGTTGGTGACGACAGGCGTCACCTCCTTCTGCTCCTCCATCTTGGCCAAGGTCATAGCCGTTGGGGTTGCCGTCAAGGCCAGCGGATTGGTAGAACATTCCCTGCTCCCGGCGTGGCTTCTCTCCATCGGAACACCAAGCATCTCAATCATGCGACCCAGTATGTCACTGATTGTCATAGAGTCAAAACCCTCGCTGCTCAACATAGTGGAAGGAACAACGATTGGCTATGATACCAAATGTTGTGCTAACTGTTGGGGTACGGGTCCGAAGACCGAGGATAGGGCACTCGCCCTCATCTAACCGCCGGTAGGGCTCTTCCCTGTCGAGGTATCGAGGCTCTGAGGCTTAGTTGAACTTTTGATTTCTCATTGCTTGATTGATAATTGATACATGCTATCCCTTTTATAGGGACAGTTCGACTTGATGCCTAAGAAATAATCTATAAGGAAACCTAGCAATCCAATCTAATCTTTTCAACTATTAAAAATAACATTCCTAATAAATAAGATCCTATTTCTAACAATAACTAGATAGATAAGGAATCCAAAATAACCTACCTAACCAACTATTCTATATGGAAATAAAGGCGCTACAGTACCAACGAGTACTGTTCACGAGCGCTACAGTATCCATGGTACTGTTCATGCATGCGCTACAGCCCCTCGTGCCTTTCTCCATAACATTACACCGCTCGTGGCTAGGCAGCTTGTCCTCGAGCTGCGGTGGTGGCCACGGTTGAAGTCCTTGGTGGCCCCATGTTGACAAGAGTATCCAGTACCGATGTCGGTTCTCTTGAGAGCAGATCAGTGACGCTCCGACACATGGCGCCCAAGAAAGAAACACCTTAGCATGACGTGGCATCGAGGAAGACGCTAACGACATGGGCAACCGGCATGGGGAAGCAGTGACGCCCGTACTGCCACGGAGCGTGATGATGGCGGGGAGGACATGACAGTGGCGTTGGCCCCTCGGCCGTTGCGCTCTGCATCGTCTAGGGCACGGTGTTGGCCGGCCACGCGGAAAATACCATCGCCGACGCCGCAACCCTCCTCGCGAACGCACGTGGTGCGGCCCAAGCGGCGTGCTGTTCTGTTGAGGAGGTGTTGGTGACGACGGCCGGAATGGCATTGTTGGTGGTGCTAGTTCTGGAGGTAATGGAAGTGGCGGCACAACTATGTTGGTGACAACAGGCGTCACCTCCTTCTACTCCTCCATCTTGGCCAAGGTCATAGCCGTTGGGGTTGCCGTCAAGGCCAATGGATTGGTGGAACATTCCTTGCTCCCGGCGTGGCTTCTCTCCACCAGAACACCAAGCATCTCAATCATGCGACCCAGCATGTCGCTGATTGTCATAGAGTCAAAACCCTCGCTGCCCGACATGGTGGAAGGAACAACGATTGGCTCTGATACCAAATATTGTGGTAACTGTTGGGGTACGGGTCCGAAGACCGAGGGTAGGGCACTCGCCCTCATCTAACCGCCGGTAGGGCTCTTCCCTGTCAAGGTAGCGAGGCTCTGAGGCTTAGTTGAACTTTTGATTTCTCATTGATTGATTGATAATTGATACATGCTATCCCTTTTATAGGGACAGTTCGACTTGACGCCTAAGAAATAATCTATAAAGAAACCTATCAATCCAATCTAATCTTTCCAACTATTAAAAACAATCTTCCTAATAAATAAGATCATATTCCTAACAATAACTAGATAGATAAGGAATCCAAAATAACCTACCTAACCAACTAGTCTATATGGAAATAAAGGTGCTACAGTACCCACTCACTAGCGCTACAGTATCTACGGTATTGTTCATGCATGCGCTACATCCCCTCGTGCCTTTCTCCATAACATAGCCATATTCCAAACATATGAGCTATACTAGAGGGTGTAGAAAGATCAAAAGATACAACAATCACTATCCACACATATTGTGCAATAGGACACTTAAGAAAAAAGGTGTTCAATGGTTTCATGGGAAGAACAAAAACGACACCATTTATCCTGCTTTTTCCAATTTCTTTTACAGAGGTTATCCTTGGTTAAGATGACCCCTTTACAGATATACCACATGAAGACTTTGATTTTCAGTGGAAGCTTAGTTTTCCAAATGAATTTATGAGGAAAGGAAATATTAAAGTTCACCAAGGCTACATACAAGGAGTGAACCGAGTATTGACCAGATTGAGTTAATATCCATTTGATTGTATCCCTACCATCAGTAAATTGCAAAGAAGAACATTTTTGCAACCAAATTGACCCACTGGTCCAGGTTCTCATCATGGTTATTAAGGCGGTAAGGTGAGGCGACCCAACCCTCTCACACCTTTTAAGCGTTAAGACGCGAGGCGAGGCGACGCCTTACACATCCTAAGGTGACAGTGTAGAGCGGCCACAGAAGATCCCAACAGTAGCATCTCGATTCTCGCTCTGAAGATCCGCTTTGCCCACTTGCCCCTTTGCTGCGAGAAGAGCATCGTGCTTATTCAGCATAGTAGCAATGCATTGCAAGGAGCAACAGAGCAACTCATAAATGAAGAGCCCGCCAGGGAGGCTCGGGTGGCGTGGGGGACAGACAGCGGCAAGACGGAAGTAGGGAGGCATCTTGCGGCAAGGTGGGGCGACGCCTTGACCATGATGGCGCCTTACCGCTAAGCGGCCTTAAAACCATGCTTCTCATTTAACAATGATCTTCTATAGGATATTTTCTAAAAAGTATCATTGGGATTGAGGTCACTTCTACGCCTAAGGGCTACTACATCTCCCAGGAGAAGTACATTAAGGATATCCTTTCTCACGCTTGTCTCACTAATCAACACAGGTGGACACTCCTATGGAGCTTAATGTTCACCTTCAGCCCACTGATGGGGAGCCTCTTGAGGATCCCACTTGCTACCGCCATCTTGTCAGGAGTCTTATCTACCTTGGGATCATTCAACCTGACATTTCTCACCCTGTTCACATTATGAGTTAGTTCATTTTTGCTCCCACTCAGTTCCACTACAGTCACCTATATCTTCGCGGGACCATAAGTCGTCGCCTTTTATTTCCTCACTCCAGCCCTTTGCAACTTCAGGCGTACTCTGATGCGACCTGGGCTAGCAATCCTTATGATCGCCGATCTCTTTTAGCCTATTGTGTTTTCCTTTGCTCGTCTCTGATTGCCTGGAAGACCAAGAAATAGACTGTTGTTTCCTGTTCGAGTACCGAGTCTGAGTTGCGAGCCATGGTGGTGTTGACAGCTGAGATCACTTGACTTCGGTGGCTACTTGAGGATTTCGGTGTTTTAGCTTCTGCACCGACTCCACTCTTATCAGACAATACTGGCACAATTAGCATTGCTCGAGATCCATTGAAGCATAAGCTCACCAAGAACATTGGAGTAGATGCATCGTAAATTGGATCTCAGGTGCAAGATCAAGTTATTGTTCTTCAATATGTGCCTTCGGTGTTTCAGTTAGCTGATTTCTCCACTAAGACACAAACTTGAGCTCAGAACAGCTTGTAGCTCTCCAAGTTAAGTGTTTTTGATCCACCATGAGTTTGAGGGGGGCGTTAGATGTTATTTGTTAGATGTTATATGTTGTGGACGCATATTGGGGGAAGTATTTATGGCAGGCGGTCCAAACGTGTTGTCGAATCCAACAACAAATAACAAACTCCGTTCAGATCATGAGTCCTGTTCTATCTTTAGTAGTTTATTGAATTAGGAATGTCTTTTATAATTCGCATTTAGATAAGAAGTTGTAACCGACTGGTACTTTGATAGGCTGCAATTGTAATCTATAAGTAGTCTCCTGCGGTTTAGCAGAGAGGACAGGAAATAAATAGAATAGCTTCTCCCCTTTCAAACCCTAGTTCTATAAGTCGATTTTGATCCACGGCGAAGGAGCGACACACCAGGAAATCAAAGACCCTACCCATCCTACCCATACGTATAATCTGAGATCGAGAGCTAAGAACCACAACAGTTTGGTATCAGATTCCATGGCTGACGATCAAATCACCACGGAGTTGCACGAACTAAAGGAGCTCATAGGCACAATATTGAAGCATCAGGAAGAACAATCTACAACCCATGCAACTCTTCAGGCTGTCGTCCTTGATCTCAAAGGTTGTGTGTCTTTGCCAACTACGATCACCAAATTTGCAAACTCTTCTGCACGGCGCCTTCCTACTAATCAAGCTGAAGCACCATCCCCAAGTCGGTTCTACAAGGTTGATTTCCCCCTGTTTGATGGCAATTCCGATCCTCTGGAGTGGCTTTCTCGCTGTGATCAATTCTTTCGTGGTCATCGTGCCCTCGAGGAAGAAAAGGTTTGGCTGGATACCTATCACATGACTGGCATTGCCCAACAGTGGTACTACAAATTGGAACGCACAAAAGGAATTCCATCATGGCCTCGGTTTCAAAATTCTTGTCGGCTGTGTTTTGGTCCACCCTTTAGATCAAATCCTATTTTTGAACTTGCTCTTCTTCGTTAGACGGGTTCAGTGGAAGAATATGCACAAGCATTTTATAGGGTACTATGTCGCACTGACAATCTTTCTTCGGAGCATGAAGTTGGATTATTTTTGGTTGGGTTGGGTGAACTCATCAAGTCAGATGTCGAGCTGCAGAATCCCTCTTCTTTGGATACTGCAGTAAGCTTGGCCAAAGCAGCTGAGCGATATTACAAGTTATTATACAGTTAAGGGATGTTCTTTCGCCAGCCACAGTCTATTTCACCTCCCTCGGCATCAACGCAATCTCCAGCACAACGCGCTGCACCACTTCTGTCCAAAGCTCACGAGGTTCTAGCCCTCCCTGCTCTGACAACAGTGCCATCCACACCACCTCAGCGAGCTTTTCGGCACCTTACACCCTTAGAGATGGCTGAGCGACGATAGAAAGGTATTTTGCTTTAATTGTGATGAACAATTTACACAGGGCCATCGTTGCAAACGGTTATATTGGATTGAGGAAGATGATGTACCAGATGAAAGTAATGAGGATCCCAATCCTCATATTTCTCTACATGCACCGACTAGGATCTCCTAAGGGAATACAATGCAACTGACAGTCCTCATTAATCACCACAAGTTTTGTGCCTTGGTTGATTTGGGTTCCACACACAACTTCATCAATGTTGACGCTGCCAAGTTGTTAGCTACTCCTCTTCAAGATCGAATGGGTATTCATGTGGCTATAGCTAATGGAGAGTGGTTACCTTGCCCAGGCATCTGCCAGTCCTTGACGTTCACCATTGATCAAGAAAATTTTTCTACCAATTGCTATGCCTTATCCCTTCGTGGTTTTGACTTGATTCTGGGAGTCCAATGACTTCACACTTTAGGATCAATTCTATGGGATTTTTCCACCCTTTTGATGTCTTTCTGGCATCAGGGACATCAAGTTAAATTTTTGGGCATACCTGAACGGCCATCATCTCGTCTTTTTACTATAGACAAGCCTACTCATGCTTTACTGCCAGATATTTTATTGGACTTTCAGGATATCTTTCACACTCCTTCTGGATTGCCACCTCAACGGCTATATGACCACCGTATTCACCTTCATCTGGGTTCCAAACTAGTGGCTGTCCACCCATATCGCTACCCTCACCACCACAAAGACGAGATAGAAAAATAGTGTGCGGATATGCTCTCACAAGGTATCATCCGTCCCAGTACTTCTCCCTTTAGTTCGCCAGTGATTTTGGTCAAGAAGAAGGATGGATCTTGGCGGCTATGTGTGGACTATCGTGCTCTTAATGCCCAAACCATCAATGATAAATTTCCTATTTCCGTGATTGATGAGTTATTAGATGAATTAAAACATGCTAAGTACTTTACCAAGCTGGATTTACGATCAGGCTATCACCAGATACGGATGCATCCAGATGATATTCATATGACAGCGTTCGGGATGCATCAAGGTCACTTTGTATATCTGGTCTTACTATTTGGTCTCTCTAATGCCCCTGCCACATTTCAGGCTATTATGAATGCTATTCTCCAACCGTATCTTCGCAAGTTTGTTTTAGTATTCTTTTATGATATCCTCATTTTCAGCTCTTCATGGTCCGAACACTTGTGCCATATTCGAGCAATTTTTTTCCCTTTTTCGCTAGCATCAAATATTCCTCAAGAAATCAAAATGCTCTTTTGGCACAACTTCAGTATCATACTTGGGCCATGTTATATCAGTGGCTGGTGTTTCTATGGATCATTCCAAAGTACAAGATATTAGGCATTGGCCGATCCCTACTTCTCCTCGACAATTGAGAGGAATTCTGGGGCTGGCAGGTAATGAGGGCATCCCTACTACTATTACATCTTCCACTCTAAGTGTGCATGAGGATGTTCATGAAGCACCAAAAGGTCCAATGACTCGAGCAAGAGCTAAACTACTACAACAACAGGTGAATTTGTTCTTTAAAGAGTTTATCTTTGATGAGAATTTGCTACTACCTAATTCTAGTGTTTTGTGCATAATTAGGTATAAGGGAACCGAGACCACGTCATTGGAAGAGCACAAGGGAGAAAACCCTTCGGGCAGCCATCCCACGTATGCAGCAAACACCAATGGAAAATCCCACACCTGCATGTATATGAAAAGGAAGCCACGCATGCATGCACATGAAAAGGCAGCCATCAAGCTTCGGTCAAATAACATTCATGTGAGAGAGTTGGCTTGCATGCTATGTTGTTTGGCAGCTCACAAGCCTTGTATTTTAATTGGCATGTATTTTAATTACTAGCTTGCATGCTATGTGATTCGGCAGCCCACATGCCTTGTATTATAATCACTCCAAGGAGTCCGAACTAAACTTGGATTAGGAATCCAAATAATATTCCAAGCCGGCCAAGACCCATGTATGCTGCGTGCGTCTTGGATTAATTGGGGCACTAAGTTGCGTACCGTCCTCTTGTAGGTCAGGCTAGAATTTATGAGATAAAATAAAAATATATTGCTTTTCTTCTTGATGGCCGATGGCATCAATGGGAAAAATTGAGAGTTCTTGTTAATTGAGATCGTTCAACCTTTCCGCTGGGAATTGAGAGCGTGATAGGACTTCGCTTGGTGGTCGTGAAGTCCGGCGCATGTGTTCTCGCGAATTAAAGAGTGTTCGTTCTTGCATTGGCAACAGGGGATCACTACGATTCGAGAGGCTACACGTGAGTATCTTGATCCCACGTCGAGAAGATCGGACGACCCTGTATCATCTTGGTGTCAGAGCGCGGTTGACTCGGTAGGATTACTTATCCCTAGATTAGATTGATTTTATTTGTTGTTTTTAATACCTAGATCCTATAAACCGAAAATTGCAACACAAAAATTCCAAACCCTAGTTTTTGCATCTGTTTTCTCCTATGAGTTTAGTTAGGTTTTAATCTATTAGAATTTTTGTTTAGTGCTGATCGTAGTGTTCTTTTGCGTTGCTTAATCTTTGCGTCCAATAAAAAAAAGCGTGGTTCACGGTCGCTACAGTGTTCGGGACTACTACAGTACCGGACCAATCATTAAATCACGGTCGCTACAGTGTTCGGGACTGCTACGGTACCACGAACGCTAAAGTAATTTCGCGATTTGCTACAAATGTGTGACAATGGAGGTCACTTTCTGATGCGGTACATGTTGTGAGCAGTCAAGACAAAAAAACCCTTTCGCCTTTGAGACTAGTCTTTGATAATTGCTTAGGGCTGTTCATTAAATTATTTATACTTGCTGAAAATTTGATCTTGTGCAAGGGGAATTTAAACCCTAGTTTTGACAAAAAAAAGAAATAAAGAAAAGACAAACCACAAGTCAAAAAAAGAAAGAAAGAAAGAAAAGAAGAAGATATTGGCCGAAACTTGGGAAAAAGATAATCTTAGTTCATAAAATTTCAGATTGTGTATTTAATTTATTTGGGCAATCTTGTGCCCTTACATTTCATATTATTGCAATTGGCTAGCGTCTCTCCTAGTACTTAGTGCAAAAACGAGCTAGTTTTTATTTCAATTTCAGATTGCATCTTACTAGCTTATTCCTTTGTTTGCATCGAGTCACATTGATCTTTGCGTGTGCATTCATATATTTCACTTAAACCTTTTGGATCGGCACTTAGGCAAAATATTCTAGCTTGGTTTGTTACTTAGCTTTACAACATCAAGAATTTCAGATTGCTAGGATATACACTTCCATACCAAGCTCCACAAATAACCGTTGTTGTGCACTTGTGAATACTCTTAAATTCGCTTGATCATCACTTTGCTATTGTAGCTTCCACCAAGTGTAAGTTTCTTTTGGCCTTAATTCACTTCAGAAGGGTAAGAACTTTACTTGGGAGAGAAGAGAGATTGAGTGAATTTTACTAATCATCCATATACATTCTTGTTGTTTGTGTTTTCTTTTGCACAATCTAGCCATGTCAAGTGGAGAAGATAACTATAGTGAGGAGCATGTTGTTGATCTTAATGCCCCAGTGACTCGCTTCCAACATCGGGCATTGAGAAGTACATTGCAACAAGAATTTGTAGTGTCACCACTGCAATGGGGAACAACTCGAGGCGGATATGCGGGATCTCGCATTGACCTCAATCAACAAATGAGCGTGTTACGTACAAGCATCGTGAATGATGTTGTGTGGGCACTTCGTCCACAACCAGAGGAAGATAATGTGCATCTGCCGGCTCACATACCTCCACGAGATGAGGAGGTCGCTGCACGAGTCGCCCAGGATGCGCAACAACGGTGAGACCGTGTGGTAGCACAAGCCATACGGTCACCTTCACCTAGGAGAGGAGGTGGGGGAGGCGCCCAAGGACCCGGGAGGGGCTGTGGGCATGGAGGTCGCGGTGGAGGAGCACCTCACTTTGACGACGATGACTTGTACCACTACGATGATGGATACCATCGTCGACACCGCTACGGCAATGAATGACCCAATGAAGAGAAATTTGGTAAGCTTAAATTTATTATGCCAACATTTTCAGGTACACATGATCCCAAAGATTACCTCACTTGGGAGCTCAAGGTGGACAAGGTGTTCCGTATGCACAACTACTCCGAGGCGAAGAAAATACACATGGCTGCACTTGAATTTGATAGATATGCACTTATATGGTGGGAACAAGTTCAAAATCAAAGGAGAGAGTATGACGAACTGTGGGACCCGGGAACGAAAGATCCCGAACCCTCTGTGTTCATACACCGGTCCAGATTTCCGTGTACACAATCACAAAAATGATAACATAACCAAATCTCGCATTGCATTAATAGTAAATCGAGTTCGATACAATTGGGCATGAAGCCATATAAAGGAGTAAATAACACAATGGAGTAAAAAGATAGTAGTAGGCAGAACGATCCGCCACGAGCAATAAATGGGCGTAACCTAAGCGTCGGTGTCCTCACCGCCACGATAGTAGTCTTCTCCTGAAATTTTGTTGCATAAAGCAAGCATGAGCACAACTACCGTGCTCGCAAGTTACACCAATATAGAATTGTAATGCATGCATAAGGTAAACAAAGGACATTGGCAGGGTTATTTTGCGTGGCAGCAGGTTTTAGTTTAAATAATCATATTAGATTGCAAGGCCATTTTCATATAGTAATTAAAATCATAATTTAAATAACAAATGTACAATGTGGATAACCTCCAACAAAGGTGATGGATATCCTCCAATCACAATGGCTAACCGCCCAATTTCCCCACAGGACTAACCATCCTGAAAACATCTGTTGAAATCATTTAAAACCAAAAACAAGTCTAACTCAAAGTGGCTTTGCTAGCATGTCCATGACCGCAGACGCGGCTATTCGAATAGTTTTTCTACTCTGCAGAGTTTGTACAGCTTTACCCACAAGACACGAGTTCTCTAGTTCATCCGGCATATATCTATGCCACCGCTCACTACCTTAGGTAAGCAGTCTAGAGCACGTGACAAGGCCTTTACAATGATCTACCTCAAAGTATTCATGCCCGCTAAGGTTTCGCCTTTAGACTAACCATCCGCAGTTCGGGGCCCCTCTTGCGCCGGTGGGACTATAGTCTAACCAAACACCCACTCATACAAAATGGCACGAACATCTCGAGGTATCCCAAATTAATGAGCAGTCCCGCCCATACAGGGCGTGTGGTGGTCTGGTAAGGCATAGCAAAGGAACGCTCAAAGGCGGTCCTTAATTGACTTGGGTGTCTTTCAAATCAAACCACAGGCTTTAATCCTAACAGATTAAACTGGTGCATAAACCCGCACCCACCTTTCATCCGTTCGCCCAAGTCCAAACCATTTTTATTTTGTTTTAGTGAAAACCATCTTTACAAACTCTCTATGGTAAAACAATACCATAGATTTAATTTTAAACAATTTGTAATGGTTTGGCTAAATCCTCCCAAAAATCAAAATCATGGTCTAAGCATTTGCTAGGCATTTCCAAACAATTTATCTATGGTGACAAGGGATGACATTTCAATATTCAAGGTTGGCTATACAATAACAAATGGAATAACTAAGCATTTAAACAGGGTATTAAAATAATTAACTAAAAATATGCATGCAATAATAATTTTAAAAACGGAATTAAATAACTTTAACATAGTAGGTGCAACATGGTCAAAGTGTAACTTGCCTTCGCTGAAGTCTTGAAATTCTAATTCTTGAAAGAATCAAATTCCGGAATCGTAAGTAATCTAAGCGTGAAAATACGACAAATCAATTGAAATTCAAATAAAATCAAGACGACAGTTTAAACTAACTCCAAATAAAATAATTATATTTTATTTGACTAGATAATAATTTTATAAGATTTTATAAATTTGAAACACTCAATTTGGAATCGAGGAAATAAAAGCTATGCATTTTACAAGTTTAAATCCTAAATTTGCAATTTAAATAGTTTTAACTTAAAATGACGATTTAAACTAATTCCAAATAAACTAATTTTAATTTATTAAGCTAGATAATCTTTTTATAAAATTTTAGAAATTTAATTCACTAAATTTGGAGTTGGAATTGAGATGATATGAATTTTACAAATTTTAACATAAATTTGGAATTAAATGAATTTCTAAATTCTAAAATAGAACTAAATTGAACACCAAATTGAATAACTATATTTTATTTAGTTAGAATATAATTTTCTAAGATTTTAGCAATTTGAATCATCTAATTTGGAATTAGGATGTAAAAGTTATGAATTTTACACATTTAAACTTAAATATGCAATTTAAAAGGATTTCCCGAATTATTTTTCTAAAGGAAACTCTAATTATTGCGCATGGTGACGTCGTGAAGGAATTTCGAGATTTAAAAGAAATTAAATTTATTCTAACGTCTTGGGTCCCACATGTCATTGACATGGCTCACATGGACCAAGTCCACGAGTCTTAGGGCTCGGAGGTGGCGCCGATTCGGCGTGTGAGGTGATGTGGCACCGCAGTGCCACATCGGTCCTGGTGAGGTGGCGCGCGTTGGCGCTGCGTGTATGCCACGTCGGTCTGCCGGATAGAGGCGGCGCAGGACCCTAGGAACCGTGAGCAATGGCGAAGTTGGTCTTGGCGAGGGCACGAGGAGAAAGAGGGAACGCGAGGGTGCGTGCGCCACGCCACGCGACGAGGAGAGGCGGAGGTGGCGGCGGCGGCGAAGAAGCGGCGAAGCCGAGTTGTCGACGGCGGCGAGCTCGAGGTCCTCCGGCGAGGCGCTACACCGGATCGCGAGTCACGGCGATGGAGGTGGAGGTGGTGACGAGGATCCGGCGTCTGGCGGCGGCAGAATCAAGCTCCGATTTCCAGCGGCCGCGGCGAAGAACTCAAATCTGGCGAGCCTACGGGGAGATAGGGAAGGTGGGTGGTGGCGTTGGGTTTGGGAGTGACGGCGCGAGGCGTCCATTTATAGGGGCGGGAGGTCCTAGGTGGCGTGACGACGTGGAGGTCGTGGGTGACGATTTGCGGCATCGTCGGCGTGCCGCGGAGAAGAAGGGGACGAGGGTGGGGTTCGTGGCGGCGTGGGCGCGAGTCTGTAGCGCCTGTAGCGTGGGTAAATGAAGCGATTGAGGCGCCGTTGCGAGCTCGTTGAAGACGTCAATGGCGGCGGAGTCGGTAGCGTGTGTTTGCGAGAAGACAACGGCGGAGAGAAAAGAGCGGGCCCTCGGTTTGCATCGGACGGCGAGGGGCGGGTGCGTGGAAGCTTCTTGGCCGTCCGATGCACATCTGACGGTCACTAGGGGAGCCGTCTTGAGGTTGAGTTGGCTGAGTGGGTCGCATGCGTGTGTGAGGTAATGGGCCGGAAGCTTTCGGCCCAAATACTCTTTAGAGATAAACTTTTGATTTTCTATTTAATTTAATCCTGAAAATTCGAATAGGCTTTAGGAAATAACAAATAAAATCCAAAAATTCTAGAAAAATTCACATAAATCTCTAGAGTTATTTTTGACTTGATAAAATTATTTCCAACTTAAACTTGATAATAAATTTTGTAATTAAATTATTTTAGCTTTAAAACATTTAGGAAAAAGCTTTCAATATTTCGAAAATCCACAAATTCAAATAAGTTTTAAACTTTAACCAAGTTTGAAATTTTGGGCTGTTACACGAACCTCCCATCACTACATGGGAAGAGATGAAGTATCACATGAGAGCGATGTTTGTTCCTAAACATTACAAACGAGATTTATTTGATAAATTGCAGCAAATGAAGCAAGGGACTCTCACGGTGGAAGACTATTATAAAGAGATGGAGATGGCCATGATTCGAGCTAATATATTTGAGCAAGAAGAACAAACAATGGCCCGCTTCCTTGCTGGTTTGCACCCTCCCATCAAGCGCATCATCGAATTTCAGCCCTACAACAACATGGTGGAGTTGGTGCATCAAGCAACCAGGGCTGAAAGGCAAGTGCAACAAGATATGAGAGCAACAAGAACATCATCATACACACCCCGTTCAGCACCTACAAGAGGTAAACCCACATCCTGTTTCAATTCTTTTAAAACTAATAAATCTAGTGGAAGTTTTGCTTCTAGTACTAGTGCTGCATCAAGCGGGAAAAATGCAACAACACCCATTGCCAAGAAAAGTTCAACACCTTCTACCTCGTCTTCAGTGGGCTCTACAGCAAGAAGTAGTGTCATCCCATGCTTCAAATGCCTTGGACGAGGTCATATACAAAGGGATTGTCCAAATAACAAGGTTATGTTGCTAATGGAGAATGAAAAATATGATTCTACTAGCGAAGAGAAAGGTGAGGCCCTGGCTGATTTTGGAAGATTTGGAGGTGTACATGAGGAAGGACAAGGGACAGAGGTGCATGAAGATGGTTTTTGTGACCCCGAGGCTGGTCCTATCTTTGTGTGTACACCGACGGTGTTGAATGTGCAAGCAAAACCCACTCATGAGCAGCGCTGCAATCTTTTCCAAATAAGAGCTCAGGTGAGTACAGATGGTAAGTGTTGCAAAGTTATTATTGATGGTGGAAGTTGCCACAATTTAGCTAGTAAAGAACTTTGCACTAAACTTGGGTTGAAATACAAGAAACATCTACATCCATATCAAATTCAATGGTTGAATAATGATGGCACTATAAATGTTGGATACACTGCTGATGTTAGTTTTCAGATTGGGAATTACCGAGATACTATGGAGTGTGATGTTGTTTCCATGGATGTTTGTCACTTACTTTTAGGAAGACCATGGCAATATGATAGATCAGTGATTCATGATGGTAGAACAAATCAATATAAATTCATGTGGAATAACAAAGAAATAACATTGCGACCTTTGACTCCTTCTCAAATTGTGAATGCTAACATGCAAAAGATTGAGGTGAATGTAGAGAATGAGAGAGGGAAGGAGCAAAAGAGTATGATTACACAAAAGGTGAGTGAGAGCCACAAGCTAAAACTGAATGGGAAAAGAAAGATTGAGGGAGAGAAAAAGTTAGTCGTGATAGCCACTAAATCTGATTTGAGAGAGATGAGAGATGATCCCACTTTGATGCACTTTGTATTGCTATACAAAGATGTTTTGCTTTCTACTAATGATTTAACCTCTCTTCCTAGCGTGGTTTCTTAAGTTTTGCAGGCTTATGAGGATGTCTTTCCGGAGGAGATACCCACTGGTCTACTGCCTATTTGAGGTATTGAACATCAAATTGACTTGGTACCGGGAGCTCCACTTCCCAACCAGCCGCCGTACCGCACAAACCTGGAGGAGACAAAAGAAATTCAGCGGCAAGTGCAAACGCTCATGGAAAAAAGGGTATGTCTGCGAAAGTCTTAGTCCTTGTGCCGTTCTGTCATTCTTGTCCCTAAGAAAGATGGTACTTGGAGAATGTCGTGACCGAGAGTCATCAACAATATTATCATTCGTTATCGTCATTCTATTCCTAGGTTAGATGATATGCTTTATGAATTGAGTGGCTCTACTATCTTTTCTAAGATTGATTTGCGTAGTGGATACCATCAAATTAGAATGAAACATGGTGATGAGTGGAAGACAGCTTTTAAAAAAAAATTGGCTTGTATGAAGGGTTAGTGATGCCTTTTGGTTTATCTAATGCTCCTAGTACATTCATGCGATTAATGAACCATGTTTTGAGATATTTTATTGGAAAATTTGTGGTAGTCTATTTTGATGACATTTTGATATATAGCCGCTCATTGGAAGAACATGTTGAACACGTTAAACAAGTGCTAGAAGTGCTCAGAACTGAACAATTGTATGCTAATCTTGAGAAGTGTACTTTTTGCACAAACAAAGTGGTGTTCTTAGGCTATGTTGTTTCAGCTCATGGAATTAAAGTCGATGAATCTAAAATTGAAGCTATTCAAAATTGGCCTACTCCTGTCAATGTTAGTCAAATTCGTAGCTTTCATGGGCTTGCCAGTTTTTATCGACGTTTTGTGAAAGATTTCATCACCATCGTTGCCCCATTAAATGAATTAACTAAAAAGGGAGTTGCTTTTGCATGGGGGGCTTCACAGGATAAAGCCTTTGCTGAACTAAAGAAGTGTTTGACTGAAGCACCATTGCTTGTTTTACCTGATTTCACTAAACCTTTTGAGATTGAATGTGATGCTAGTGGGATAGGTAGTGGTGGCGTTTTGATGCAAGACAGCAAACCTGTTGCATACTTTAGTGAGAAACTTAGCAGAGCACAATTGAATTATCCTGTTTATGACAAAGAATTATATACTCTTGTGCGTGCTTTAGAGACTTGGCAACATTATCTTTGGCCTAAGGCCTTCATCATTCATTCTGATCATGAAGCTTTGAAATACTTGAAAGGCCAAGCTAAACTGAATCGTAGACATACTAAGTAGGTTGAATTCATTGAGAACTAAGTAGGTTGAATTCATTGAGACCTTTCCATACATTGTTAAATATAAGAAAGGCAAAGAGAATGTGGTAGCTGATGCATTGTCTAGAAAGAATGCGCTTTCAAATCAATTGGAAGCTAAGGTTCCCGGATTAGAGAGTTTGAAAGAATTATATGCTTCTGATCATGAATTTTCAGTACCATATTTTAAATGCAAAGATGGGAAAGGATGGAACAAGTATCATATCCATGATGACTTTCTATTTCGAACTAACAAGCTATATGTTCCAGATTCTTCCGTGCGGTTGCTATTGTTGCAGGAATCTCATGCAGGGGGATTGATGGGATATTTTGGTAGGGAGAAGACCTTCATGATGTTGGTCGATCACTTTTATTGGCCAAAGATGAGGCGAGATATTGAGAGGTTTGTTCAGCGCTGTGTTACATGCCATAAAGCTAAGTCTAAACTGAATCCACATGGTTTGTATACTCCACTTCCAGTTCCTAGTGCTCCTTGGTAAGATATTAGTATGGACTTTGTTTTGGGATTGCCTAGGACTAAGAGGGGGAGGGATTCTGTTTTTTGTAGTTGTGGATAGGTTTTCTAAGATGGCACACTTTATTCCTTGTCATAAGAGCAATGATGCGTCGCATGTAGCTGACTTGTTTTTCAGGGAAATTGTGAGATTGCATGGCGTGCCTCGCACCATTGTTTCAGATCGTGATGTGAAGTTTATGAGCTATTTCTGGAAGACTTTGTGGGCTAAGTTTGGGACAAAGTTACTCTTTTCGACAACTTGTCACCCACAAACCGATGGACAAACGGAGGTGATGAACCGTACACTCTCCATGTTGCTGCAGACCATGATTAAAAAGAACCTAAAAGAGTGGGAGGACTGTCTGTTGCATGTGGAATTTGCTTATAATCGGGCGGTGCATTCTACCACTCAATTGTGTCCATTCGAGGTGGTGTATGGCTTCAAATCAATCACATCACTTGATTTGCTACCACTTCCATTACAAGAACGTGCTAATATGGAGGCCTCCACACGTGCTGATTTTGTAAAGAAACTTCATGAAAAGACTAAAGAGGTAATTGAGGCGAAGGTACGTTCTTATGCTTCCAAAGCTAACAAAACTAGAAAGAAAATGATATGCGAACCAGGTGATTTAGTATGGGTTCATCTTCGCAAAGAACGCTTTCCAGAGAGGCGTAAATCAAAATTGATGCCCCATGGTGATGGTCCTTTTAAAGTGCTTGCCAAGATCAACGATAATGCTTACAAGATTGAGCTTCTGGAAGACGACTATACTGTAAGTACCACTTTTAATGTTGCTAATTTATCACCATTTTTTGGGCAAGACGATACAGAGTGAAGGACGACTCCTTTCCAAGAGGGGGAGGATGATGAGGGCATCCCTACTACTACTACATCTTCCACTCTAAGTGTGCATGAGGATGTTCATGAAGCACCAAAAGGTCCAATGACTCGAGCAAGAGCTAAACTACTACAACAACAGGTGAATTTGTTCTTTAAAGAGTTTATCTTTGATGAGAATTTGCTACTACCTAATTCTAGTATTTTGTGCATAATTAGGTATGAGGGAACCGAGACCACAGCACTGGAAGAGCACAAGGGAGAAAACCCTTCGGGCAGCCATCCCATGTATGCAGCAAACACCAATGGAAAATCCCACACCTGCATGTATATGACAAGGAAGCCACGCATGCATGCACATGAAAAGGAAGCCACGCATGCATGCACATGAAAAGGCAGCCATTAAGCTTCGATCAAATAACATTCACGTGAGAGAGTTGGCTTGCATGCTATGTGGTTCGGCAGCCCACATGTCTTGTATTTTAATTACTGGCTTGCATGCTATGTGATTCGGCAGCTCGCATGCCTTGTATTATAATTACTCCATGAGTCCGAACTAAACTTGGATTAGGAATCCAAATAATATTCCAAGCCGGCCAAGGCCCATGTATGCCTGTGTGCTTGCGGATTGGCTGGGGCACTTAAGTAGCAGCCGCCGTCCTCTTGTAGTGCAGACCAGAATTTATGAGATAAAATAAAAAGAGATTGCTTTTCTTCTTGATGGCCAATGGCATCAATGGGGAAAATTGAGAGTTCTTGCTAATTAAGATCGTTCAACCTTTCCGCTGGGAATTGGGAGCGCGATAGGGCTTCGCTTGGTGGTCGTGAAGTCCGGCGTGTGTGTTCTCGCGAATTAAAGAGTGTTCATTCTTGCATTGGCAATGGGGGATCAGTACGATTCGAGAGGCTACACGTGAGTATCTTGATCCTACGTCGGGGAGATTGGGCGACCCCGTATCAGCAGGTTACTATCATAAATTTATACGTAACTTTGGATCCATTGCAGCACCCCTAACCAAATTACTTACCAAGGAAGGCTTATGTTGGTCTTAGGAGGCGGATTCTGCTTTTTCTTCCTTAAAGGAGGCTCTCTGTACACCCTCTTTTTTTTAGCTATTCCAGATTCCACAACATCATTTATAGTGGAATGTGATGCTTCCGTCATTGGTTTTGGTGTTGTCCTCCATCAAGGATCACAACCTATTGCTTTCTTCAGCCGGGCAATTCAACCTCACCATGCCAAATTAGCTGCATATGAGCGTGAACTCATCGGTTTGGTCAAGGCAGTGCGTCATTGGTGCCATTATCTTTGGGGCAAGTCCTTCATTGTTCGCACTGGTCATTATAGTCTGAAATACCTCCTAGATCAACGTTTAACCATGATTCCTCAACACCACTGGGTCAGCAAACTCTTTGGGTTTGATTTTCAGATTGAATTCAAGCCAGGTAAAACAAATACAGTCGCTGATGCTTTGTCTCGTCAAGATGAACACATGATCCTCTCAGCCATATCTATTCCGACCTTTCAATTGCTTGATCAACTTAAAGAAGAGGTCAGTTCTCTTTCGGAGTTTCAGATATTACAGTCCTAGTTGGCCACACAAGAACTCCCTCCAAATTGGTCTTTTGTTGATGGCTTATTTTTATACGGTGGTCGTATATTTGTTCCAGCCTCTTCCGCTTGTGTCCAGCAAATCATTTCAGCAGCCCATGCTATTGGTCATGAGGGAATCCAAAAATCTTTGTATTGCATTCGAAAGGATTTCTATATTCCCCACCTTAAAGATTTGGTTCGCAACCATGTTACTTGTTGTGTTGTTTGTCAACATAATAAAGTGGAACACCTTCATCCCGCAGGTTTGTTACAACCTCTGCCGGTTCCCACTCAGGTCTGGTCTCATATCTCTATGGATTTTATCGATGGGTTTCCTCATGTACATAAGAAATCAGCAGTGAGCCCCTAGGCGCTGGGTGTAGCGACACCGCCGCGACTTGGTGCCAGTCGGGGGCTCAAATTACATCATCAACCTATATTAAACTCAAATCTCGTTGCATTCTATGCTATTACAATTTTATCGACTTGACAATGTACTTGTTGATTGTATGTTGATTAATAATTTGGATTTCATTGTTTAAGTTATTTGATTAGGGTGATGCTTTTTGACAAATAACTTGGGTTTCCTTGTTCCAGTTGTTTGATTCATTGAAGTCACCACTCAAGTAAGCAGTGGATTCTCTTGCATCGGCGGACTAACTCTTCGATGTATTATTTGGTACTTGAGGCCCAAAAGTATATTTAAACCATGGATATATAGTCCCTTTATGTTACAAATAGGAACAGGAATGGAACGTACAAGATGAAATGGAAAACAAAAATGGTGACAATATAGTTGACTAATCACCAAAAACATGCCTTCGTAACCACACTTCATCTCTTGCCCAATTGTCCCTTTAATTACAAATGAGCTGCGCATGCCTTCTTTATGGCATTCAATTCAGCAACTACATCGTCCATCTTCGTTCTTTGCCTTGGGGAGTCCTGCAACACGCTAGACCAAGTCTAAATATAGGATAAATGAATACATCTATGATATCTTAAGTGTTTCCCTTTGTAGGTTGCGATAGCATCCAATATTTCGATGGGTGTTTGGATATGCCATCTTCACGTAGTTGACAAGACTTGTCACACCATTGATGAAATTGTCGGTTGGCCTTCTTCGATAAACATTTCGATAGCAACACCCCATAGCTATATATGTCACCATCGGTGGAGACTTCACTCTGAGCCATACTCGACAACATTTATAAGCGAAGGCTTGGTGGCTACATAATGATGAGTAGAGAAAAAAGATGGATTTCACTTTACGGTTTGACTCAACAATTAAATAAAATATTGACCTTTGCATTTTTATATATTTACCAAGCGAATAACCTTTAGAAGCGGAACAAAATTTTGACATGCATCAGCAATAATTTTAATTAAACAATAATCGCTAACTTTGGTGTGACATATCCAATTGTCCTTTAATTACAAATGAGCCGCTTCGGTTCCACCGATTTTGCTTCCATGCTTGGCATGCATTATCTTTGCTAGACCAAAGTCCGTAACATGTGCAACCATGTCATCATCTAGAAGGATGTTGCTTGGTTTAATATCACGATGAACTATGGGAGGTTCAATATGGCAGTGAAGATATTCCAATGCCTCTGCAACATCGAGAGCAATGCACTGACCTTTTCATCAAACTTAGCCTTCTAAAGATTGCGCTATTTGTTGTTGTGCTTGGATGCAGCCACTCATCTAAACTTCCATTGCAAATAAATTCTAGGACAAGTGCCTTGAAGTCGTCACCATTATGATCCAAGCCACTTGCACACAGTGATCACCTTGACAAGTTTCGGTGTCGAATCCTCCTTAGGGTATCACACTCGATCAAGAAGCTTCTACTAGCTCCTCGTTGGGCAAGATTGAGAACCTTGATTGCCACTGTAACTAAATTCTCATCAAGAGCCAAAGTTCCTATATATACATTGCCAAAGCTTCGAGAACCAATCAAATTTCTTTGGTGAGAATGATTACATTCTTTGCATGTATCTCGGCATAGGATATCTGATTATCTCATGATTCTCATTGAAATAAGTTTTCATGATCAACAACATTCGGTTTGATCCTTGTCTTAATGAAGCGGTATGCGATTATCTGACATGTGGTGAAGAACAAAGTTCCAATGATACAAATATTGAAGATCAGCGGAGGAACAAGAGCTTGAGGGATGTTGCCTTGAAATTTGTTCTTGGCGGTTAAGTGAGTCAATGATGTTAGGTTGCTTGACCAGCTAAGGATCGACCATGGAAGGAGTTACTCTCAATGCAAAGTCTTGGATTCCGTAGTGGAGGTTAGACGGTGACATTGAAAATGTAAGCTTTGATAAGCGACCCAAAGGAGCGAGGATGAAACAGATGGTAGTTTTGGCGCAAATTCATAGTGCAATCTTTGCACAATTCTTTGAGGTGAGCAGGATCTCACCTTCGAGGTTGTTGGTGTGAGATCAGGGCGTGGAGGTGGGTGAGGTTGCCGAGCTCGGGAGATGATGCCGGCTAGGCGAGTCCGCGGGCGTATGGCGATGACACGGCACAGGTGCGTTTGTGGCTGCTGACCCGCGCCGTTCCATCGGCAATCGGTGCAGCGGCATCCCAGGAGAGTGCCATCGCCGGCGGCATCCGGAGGGCAGTGCATGTCTTGGGTCCTTTGGTTATGTGGGATTTGAGCAGCAGAGCACCAAGAGGTTGTTGTCATTGGTAGATAGAGAGGTGGATGCGAGCAAGAGGATGTGGGTGAGATGGAGCATCGGTACCTGCCATGTACATGGGTAACACTCTCTCTTGATCTTCATTGCTGAGCAAGGAGGTGGATGTGGTATTGGGGTGATCTATACTTGCTGCTTGTTGCCTGCTGCCCTCCCATGCATGGTGAGGAAGTCGTTAAATAAGACACAAAAATCTACACTAGTGGCCAGAGTTGCACCAGGAATGTGATGTTTTTAGATAATAGAAGAGAAAACATCTCCCGATCTCTGCATCAAGGATGCACACAGCCTATTTTATTAGCAAGTTTAAAGCACGAAAGTAGCCAAACTAGTAAAAAATGGCGTGAAGCCTTACAAGAAAATGATGACTGAAATTTAAACTCAATTATTACAAATCCTGTGACATAGAATCTGCTTTCAATTCTAGTATCGTGGGCGACTTGTAGTATTGTGTTCAAACTCTAACTAGATTGTACTTGCCATGAACACTAATTATATATATAAAAAAGTTGAACTCACTAACCGAGTGGCTTGCATTGCGGAGTGCATGT